>CAWVNZ010002309.1:0-270185 GCA_963930735.1 Dioctria linearis | reverse complement strand
CTGGGATATTTAAAATTTGCGACAGTAAAAAATTATTTTTTGAATAATTTACTATAGAAAAGGCAATCCCTGGCGTAATTAAAATTTGCGACAGTAGAAAATTAATTTGTGAAAAATTTACCTGGCGAAATTGAAATTTGCGAGAGTAAAAAATTATTTTTTGAATAATTTACTATAGAAAAGCAATCCCTGGCGCAATTCAAATTTGCGGCAGTTGAAAATTATTTTTTGAATAATTTACTATAGAAAAGGCAATCCCTGGGATATTTAAAATTTGCGACAGTAAAAAATTATTTTTTGAATAATTTACTATAGAAAAGGCAATTCCTGGGATATTTAAAATTTGCGACAGTAAAAAATTATTTTTTGAATAATTTACTGTAGAAAAGGCAATCCCTGGCGCACTTAAAATTTGCGACAGTTGAAAATTATTTTTTGAATGATTTACTATAGAAAAGGCAATCCCTGGCGTAATTAAAATTTGCGACAGTAGAAAATTATTTTTTGAATAATTTACTATAGAAAAGGCAATCCCTGGCGTAATTAAAATTTGCGACAGTAGAAAATTATTTTTTGAAAAGTTTACTATAGAAAAGGGAATCCCTGGCGCAATTAAAATTTGCGACAGTTGAAAATTATTTTTGAATAATTTACTATAGAAAAGGCAATCCCTGGCGTAATTAAAATTTGCGACATCAGAAAATTAATTTGTGAAAAATTTACCTGGCGAAATTGAAATTTGAGAGAGTAAAAAATTATTTTTTGAATAATTTACTATAGAAACGGCAATCCCTGGCGCAATTAAAATTTGCGACAGTAAAAAATTATTTTTTGAATAATTTACTATAGAAAAGGCAATCCCTGGCGCAATTAAAATTAGCGACAGTAAAAAATTATTTTTTGCAAAATTTACTGTAGAAAAGGCAATCCCTGGCGCAATTAAAACTTGCGATAGTAAAAAATTATTTTTTGAAGAATTTACTATAGAAAAGGCAATCCCTGGCGGATTTGAAATTTGCGACAGTAGAAAATTATTTTTTGAATAATTTACTATAGAAAAGGCAATCCCTGGCGCAATTAAAATTTGCGACAGTAAAAAATTATTTTTTGAATAATTTACTATAGAAAAGGCAATCCCTGGCGTAATTAAAATTTGCGAGAGTAAAAAATTATTTTTTGAATAATTTACTATAGAAAAGGCAATCCCTGGCGTAATTACAATTTGCGACAGTAGAAAATTAATTTGTGAAAAATTTACCTGGCGAAATTGAAATTTGCGAGAGTAAAAAATTATTTTTTGAATAATTTACTATAGAAAAGGCAATCCCTGGCGTAATTAAAATTTGCGACAGTTGAAAATTATTTTTTGAATAATTTACTATAGAAAAGGCAATCCCTGGCGTAATTAAAATTTGCGACAGTATAAAATTATTTTTTGAATAATTTACTGTAGAAAAGGCAATCCCTGGCGTAATTAAAATTTGCGACAGTTGAAAATTATTTTTTGAATAATTTACTATAGAAAAGGCAATCCCTGGCGTAATTAAAATTTGCGACAGTTGAAAATTATTTTTTGAATAATTTACTATAGAAAAGGCAATCCCTGGAATATTTAAAATTTGCGACAGCAAAAAATTATTTTTTTGAAAAATTTACTATAGAAAAGGCAATCCCTGGGATATTTAAAATTTGCGACAGTAAAAAATTATTTTTTGAATAATTTACTATAGAAAAGGCAATCCCTGGCGTAATTAAAATTTGCGACAGTATAAAATTATTTTTTGAATAATTTACTGTAGAAAAGGCAATCCCTGGCGTAATTAAAATTTGCGACAGTTGAAAATTATTTTTTGAATAATTTACTATAGAAAAGGCAATCCCTGGGATATTTAAAATTTGCGACAGTAAAAAATTATTTTTTGAATAATTTACTATAGAAAAGGCAATCCCTGGCGTAATTAAAATTTGCGACAGTAGAAAATTAATTTGTGAAAAATCTACCTGGCGAAATTGAAATTTGCGAGAGTAAAAAATTATTTTTTGAATAATTTACTATAGAAAAGCAATCCCTGGCGCAATTCAAATTTGCGGCAGTTGAAAATTATTTTTTGAATAATTTAATATAGAAAAGGCAATCCCTGGGATATTTAAAATTTGCGACAGTAAAAAATTATTTTTTGAATAATTTACTATAGAAAAGGCAATTCCTGGGATATTTAAAATTTGCGACAGTAAAAAATTATTTTTTGAATAATTTACTGTAGAAAAGGCAATCCCTGGCGCACTTAAATTTGCGACAGTTGAAAATTAATTTGTGAAAAATTTACCTGGCGAAATTGAAATTTGAGAGAGTAAAAAATTATTTTTTGAATAATTTACTATAGAAACGGCAATCCCTGGCGCAATTAAAATTTGCGACAGTAAAAAATTATTTTTTGAATAATTTACTATAGAAAAGGCAATCCCTGGCGCAATTAAAATTAGCGACAGTAAAAAATTATTTTTTGCAAAATTTACTGTAGAAAAGGCAATCCCTGGCGCAATTAAAATTTGCGACAGTAAAAAATTATTTTTTGAATAATTTACTATAGAAAAGGCAATCCCTGGCGCAATTAAAATTAGCGACAGTAAAAAATTATTTTTTGCAAAATTTACTGTAGAAAAGGCAATCCCTGGCGCAATTAAAACTTGCGATAGTAAAAAATTATTTTTTGAAGAATTTACTATAGAAAAGGCAATCCCTGGCGGATTTGAAATTTGCGACAGTAGAAAATTATTTTTTGAATAATTTACTATAGAAAAGGCAATCCCTGGCGCAATTAAAATTTGCGACAGTAAAAAATTATTTTTTGAATAATTTACTATAGAAAAGGCAATCCCTGGCGTAATTAAAATTTGCGAGAGTAAAAAATTATTTTTTGAATAATTTACTATAGAAAAGGCAATCCCTGGCGTAATTACAATTTGCGATAGTAGAAAATTAATTTGTGAAAAATTTACCTGGCGAAATTGAAATTTGCGAGAGTAAAAAATTATTTTTTGAATAATTTACTATAGAAAAGGCAATCCCTGGCGTAATTAAAATTTGCGACAGTAGAAAATTATTTTTTGAATAATTTACTATAGAAAAGGCAATCCCTGGCGTAATTAAAATTTGCGACAGTAGAAAATTATTTTTTGAAAAATTTACTATAGAAAAGGCAATCCCTGGCGCAATTAAAATTTGCGACAGTAGAAAATTATTTTTTGAATAATTTACTATAGAAAAGGCAATCCCTGGCGTAATTAAAATTTGCGACAGTTGAAAATTATTTTTTGAATAATTTACTATATAAAAGGCGATCCCTGGCGTAATTAAAATTTGCGACAGTAAAAAATTATTTTTTGAATAATTTACTATAGAAAAGGCAATCCCTGGCGTAATTAAAATTTGCGACAGTAGAAAATTAATTTGTGAAAAATTTACCTGGCGAAATTGAAATTTGCGAGAGTAAAAAATTATTTTTTGAATAATTTACTATAGAAAAGGCAATCCCTGTCGCAATTAAAATTTGCGACAGTTGAAAATTATTTTTTGAATAATTTACTATAGAAAAGGCAATCCCTGGGATATTTAAAATTTGCGACAGTAAAAAATTATTTTTTGAATAATTTACTATAGAAAAGGCAATCCCTGGCGTAATTAAAATTTGCGACAGTAAAAAATTATTTTTTGAATAATTTAGTATAGAAAAGGCAATCCCTGGCGTAATTAAAATTTGCGACAGTTGAAAATTATTTTTTGAATAATTTACTATAGAAAAGGCAATCCCTGGCGTAATTAAAATTTGCGACAGTTGAAAATTATTTTTTGAATAATTTACTATAAAAAAGGCAATCCCTGGGATATTTAAAATTTGCGACAGTAAAAAATTATTTTTTGAATAATTTAGTATAGAAAAGGCAATCCCTGGCGTAATTAAAATTTGCGACAGTTGAAAATTATTTTTTGAATAATTTACTATAGAAAAGGCAATCCCTGGCGTAATTAAAATTTGCGACAGTTGAAAATTATTTTTTTCAAAATTTACTGCGACAGTTGAAAATTATTTTTTGAATAATTTACTATAGAAAAGGCAATCCCTGGCGTAATTAAAATTTGCGACAGTAAAAAATTATTTTTTGAATAATTTACTGTAGAAAAGGCAATCCCTGGCGCACTTAAAATTTGCGACAGTAAAAAATTATTTTTTTCAAAATTTACTGTAGAAACGGCAGTCCCTGGCGCAATTAAAACTTGCGATATTAAAAAATTATTTTTTGAATAATTTACTATAGAAAAGGCAATCCCTGGCGGATTTGAAATTTGCGACAGTAGAAAATTATTTTTTGAATAATTTACTATAGAAAAGGCAATCCCTGGCGTAATTAAAATTTGCGACAGAAGAAAATTATTTTTTGAATAATTTACTATAGATAAGGCAATCCCTGGCGTAATTAAAATTTGCGACAGTAAAAAATTATTTTTTTCAAAATTTACTGTAGAAAAGGCAATCCCTGGCGCAATTAAAACTTGCGATATTAAAAAATTATTTTTTGAATAATTTACTATAGAAAAGGCAATCCCTGGCGGATTTGAAATTTGCGACAGTAGAAAATTATTTTTTGAATAATTTACTATAGAAAAGGCAATCCCTGGCGTAATTAAAATTTGCGACAGAAGAAAATTATTTTTTTGAATAATTTACTATAGATAAGGCAATCCCTGGCGTAATTAAAATTTGCGACAGTAGAAAATTATTTTTTTCAAAATTTACTATAGAAAAGGCAATCCCTGGCGCACTTAAAATTTGCGACAGTAGAAAATTATTTTTGAATAATTTACTATAGAAAAGTCAATCCCTGGCGTAATTAAAATTTGCGACAGTAGAAAATTATTTTTTGAATAATTTACTATAGAAAAGGCAATCCCTGGCGTAATTAAAATTTGCGACAGAAGAAAATTATTTTTTGAATAATTTACTATAGATAAGGCAATCCCTGGCGTAATTAAAATTTGCGACAGTAGAAAATTATTTTTTGAATAATTTACTATAGAAAAGGCAATCCCTGGCGCACTTAAAACTTGCGACAGTAGAAAATTATTTTTTGAATAATTTACTATAGAAAAGTCAATCCCTGGCGTAATTAAAATTTGCGACAGTAGAAAATTAGTTTGTGAAAAATTTACCTGGCGAAATTGAAATTTGCGAGAGTAAAAAATTATTTTTTGAATAATTTACTATAGAAAAGGCAATCCCTGGCGCAATTAAAATTTGCGACAGTTGAAAATTATTTTTTGAATAATTTACTATAGAAAAGGCAATCCCTGGGATATTTAAAATTTGCGACAGAAAAAAATTATTTTTTGAATAATTTACTATACAAAAGGCAATCCCTGGCGTAATTAAAACTTGCGATAGTAAAAAATTATTTTTTGAAAAATTTACTATAGAAAAGGCAATCCCTGGCGTAATTAAAATTTTGCGACAGTATAAAATTATTTTTTGAATAATTTACTGTAGAAAAGGCAATCCCTGGCGCACTTAAAATTTGCGACAGTATAAAATTATTTTTTGAATAATTTACTTTAGAAAAGGCAATCCCTGGCGTAATTAAAATTTGCGACAGTAGAAAATTATTTTTTGAATAATTTACTATAGAAAAGGCAATCCCTGGCGTAATTAAAATTTGCGACAGTAGAAAATTATTTTTTGAAAAGTTTACTATAGAAAAGGCAATCCCTGGCGCAATTAAAATTTGCGACAGTAAAAAATTATTTTTTGAATAATTTACTATAGAAAAGGCAATCCCTGGCGCAATTAAAATTTGCGACAGTAAAAAATTATTTTTTGAATAATTTACTATAGAAAAGGCAATCCCTGGCGCAATTAAAATTTGCGATAGTAAAAAATTATTTTTTGCAAAATTTACTGTGGAAAAGGCAATCCCTGGCGCAATTAAAACTTGCGATATTTTGAATAATTTATTATAGAAAAGGCAATCCCTGGCGGATTTGAAATTTGCGACAGTAGAAAATTATTTTTGGAATACTTTACTATAGAAAAGCAATCCCTGGCGTAATTAAAATTTGCGACAGTTGAAAATTATTTTTTGAATAATTTACTATAGAAAAGGCAATCCCTGGGATATTTAAAATTTGCGACAGTAAAAAATTATTTTTTGAATAATTTACTATAGAAAAGGCAATCCCTGGCGTAATTAAAATTTGCGACAGTAGAAAATTAATTTGTGAAAAATTTACCTGGCGAAATTGAAATTTGCGAGAGTAAAAAATTATTTTTTGAATAATTTACTATAGAAAAGGCAATCCCTGGCGCAATTAAAATTTGCGACAGTTGAAAATTATTTTTTGAATAATTTACTATAGAAAAGGCAATCCCTGGGATATTTAAAATTTGCGACAGTAAAAAATTATTTTTTGAATAATTTACTATAGAAAAGGCAATCCCTGGGATATTTAAAATTTGCGACAGTAAAAAATTATTTTTTGAATAATTTACTATAGAAAAGGCAATCCCTGGCGTAATTAAAATTTGCGACAGTAGAAAATTATTTTTTGAATAATTTACTATAGAAAAGGCAATCCCTGGCGCAATTAAAATTTGCGACAGTTGAAAATTATTTTTTGAATAATTTACTATAGAAAAGGCAATCCCTGGGATATTTAAAATTTGCGACAGTAAAAAATTATTTTTTGAATAATTTACTATAGAAAAGGCAAATCCTGGCGTAATTAAAATTTGCGACAGTAAAAAATTATTTTTTTTGAATAATTTACTATAGAAAAGGCAATCCCTGGCGTAATTAAAATTTGCGACAGTAGAAAATTAATTTGTGAAAAATTTACCTGGCGAAATTGAAATTTGCGAGAGTAAAAAATTATTTTTTGAATAATTTACTATAGAAAAGGCAATCCCTGGCGTAATTAAAATTTGCGACAGTTGAAAATTATTTTTTGAATAATTTACTATAGAAAAGGCAATCCCTGGCGTAATTAAAATTTGCGACAGTATAAAATTATTTTTTGAATAATTTACTGTAGAAAAGGCAATCCCTGGCGTAATTAAAATTTGCGACAGTTGAAAATTATTTTTTGAATAATTTACTATAGAAAAGGCAATCCCTGGCGTAATTAAAATTTGCGACAGTTGAAAATTATTTTTTGAATAATTTACTATAGAAAAGGCAATCCTGGAATATTTAAAATTTGCGACAGCAAAAAATTATTTTTTTGAAAAATTTACTATAGAAAAGGCAATCCCTGGGATATTTAAAATTTGCGACAGTAAAAAATTATTTTTGAATAATTTACTATAGAAAAGGCAATCCCTGGCGTAATTAAAATTTGCGACAGTATAAAATTATTTTTTGAATAATTTACTGTAGAAAAGGCAATCCCTGACGTAATTAAAATTTGCGACAGTTGAAAATTATTTTTTGAATAATTTACTATAGAAAAGTCAATCCCTGGGATATTTAAAATTTGCGACAGTAAAAAATTATTTTTTGAATAATTTACTATAGAAAAGGCAATCCCTGGCGTAATTAAAATTTGCGACAGTAGAAAATTAATTTGTGAAAAATTTACCTGGCGAAATTGAAATTTGCGAGAGTAAAAAATTATTTTTTGAATAATTTACTATAGAAAAGCAATCCCTGGCGCAATTCAAATTTGCGGCAGTTGAAAATTATTTTTTGAATAATTTACTATAGAAAAGGCAATCCCTGGGATATTTAAAATTTGCGACAGTAAAAAATTATTTTTTGAATGATTTACTATAGAAAAGGCAATCCCTGGCGTAATTAAAATTTGCGACAGTAGAAAATTATTTTTTGAATAATTTACTATAGAAAAGCAATCCCTGGCGTAATTAAAATTTGCTACAGTAGAAAATTATTTTTTGAAAAGTTTACTATAGAAAAGGCAATCCCTGGCGCAATTAAAATTTGCGACAGTTGAAAATTATTTTTTGAATAATTTACTATAGAAAAGGCAAACCCTGGCGTAATTAAAATTTGCGACATTAGAAAATTAATTTGTGAAAAATTTACCTGGCGAAATTGAAATTTGAGAGAGTAAAAAATTATTTTTTGAATAATTTACTATAGAAACGGCAATCCCTGGCGCAATTAAAATTTGCGACAGTAAAAAATTATTTTTTGAATAATTTACTATAGAAAAGGCAATCCCTGGCGCAATTAAAATTAGCGACAATAAAAAATTATTTTTTGCAAAATTTACTGTAGAAAAGGCAATCCCTGGCGCAATTAAAACTTGCGATAGTAAAAAATTATTTTTTGAAGAATTTACTATAGAAAAGGCAATCCCTGGCGGATTTGAAATTTGCGACAGTAGAAAATTATTTTTTTGAATAATTTACTATAGAAAAGGCAATCCCTGGCGCAATTAAAATTTGCGACAGTAAAAAATTATTTTTTGAATAATTTACTATAGAAAAGGCAATCCCTGGCGTAATTAAAATTTGCGAGAGTAAAAAATTATTTTTTGAATAATTTACTATAGAAAAGGCAATCCCTGGCGTAATTACAATTTGCGACAGTAGAAAATTAATTTGTGAAAAATTTACCTGGCGAAATTGAAATTTGCGAGAGTAAAAAATTATTTTTTGAATAATTTACTATAGAAAAGGCAAGCCCTGGCGTAATTAAAATTTGCGACAGTAGAAAATTATTTTTTGAATAATTTACTATAGAAAAGGCAATCCCTGGCGTAATTAAAATTTGCGACAGTAGAAAATTATTTTTTGAAAAATTTACTATAGAAAAGGCAATCCCTGGCGCAATTAAAATTTGCGACAGTAGAAAATTATTTTTTGAATAATTTACTATAGAAAAGGCAATCCCTGGCGTAATTAAAATTTGCGACAGTTGAAAATTATTTTTTGAATAATTTACTATATAAAAGGCAATCCCTGGCGTAATTAAAATTTGCGACAGTAAAAAATTATTTTTTGAATAATTTACTATAGAAAAGGCAATCCCTGGCGTAATTAAAATTTGCGACAGTAGAAAATTAATTTGTGAAAAATTTACCTGGCGAAATTGAAATTTGCGAGAGTAAAAAATTATTTTTTGAATAATTTACTATAGAAAAGGCAATCCCTGTCGCAATTAAAATTTGCGACAGTTGAAAATTATTTTTTGAATAATTTACTATAGAAAAGGCAATCCCTGGGATATTTAAAATTTGCGACAGTAAAAAATTATTTTTTGAATAATTTACTTATAGAAAAGGCAATCCCTGGCGTAATTAAAATTTGCGACAGTAAAAAATTATTTTTTGAATAATTTAGTATAGAAAAGGCAATCCCTGGCGCAATTAAAATTTGCGACAGTTGAAAATTATTTTTTGAATAATTTACTATAGAAAAGGCAATCCCTGGCGTAATTAAAATTTGCGACAGTTGAAAATTATTTTTTGAATAATTTACTATAAAAAAGGCATTCCCTGGATATTTAAAATTTGCGACAGTAAAAAATTATTTTTTGAATAATTTAGTATAGAAAAGGCAATCCCTGGCGTAATTAAAATTTGCGACAGTTGAAAATTATTTTTTGAATAATTTACTATAGAAAAGGCAATCCCTGGCGTAATTAAAATTTGCGACAGTTGAAAATTATTTTTTGAATAATTTACTATAAAAAAGGCAATCCCTGGGATATTTAAAATTTGCGACAGTAAAAAATTATTTTTTGAATAATTTACTATAGAAAAGGCAATCCCTGGCGTAATTAAAATTTGCGACAGTAGAAAATTAATTTATGAAAAATTTACCTGGCGAAATTGAAATTTGCGAGAGTAAAAATTATTTTTTGAATAATTTACTATAGAAAAGGCAATCCCTGTCGCAATTAAAATTTGCGACAGTTGAAAATTATTTTTTGAATAATTTACTATAGAAAAGGCAATCACTGGCGTAATTAAAATTTGCGACAGTAAAAAATTATTTTTTGAATAATTTACTGTAGAAAAGGCAATCCCTGGTGCACTTAAAATTTGCGACAGTAAAAAATTATTTTTTCAAAATTTACTGTAGAAAAGGCAATCCCTGGCGCAATTAAAACTTGCGATATTAAAAAAATTATTTTTTGAATAATTTACTATAGAAAAGGCAATCCCTGGCGGATTTGAAATTTGCGACAGTAGAAAATTATTTTTTGAATAATTTACTAGAGAAAAGGCAATCCCTGGCGTAATTAAAATTTGCGACAGAAGAAAATTATTTTTTGAATAATTTACTATAGATAAGGCAATCCCTGGCGTAATTAAAATTTGCGACAGTAAAAAATTATTTTTTTCAAAATTTACTGTAGAAAAGGCAATCCCTGGCGCAATTAAAACTTGCGATATTAAAAAATTATTTTTTGAATAATTTACTATAGAAAAGGCAATCCCTGGCGGATTTGAAATTTGCGACAGTAGAAAATTATTTTTTGAATAATTTACTATAGAAAAGGCAATCCCTGGCGTAATTAAAATTTGCGACAGAAGAAAATTATTTTTTGAATAATTTACTATAGATAAGGCAATCCCTGGCGTAATTAAAATTTGCGACAGTAGAAAATTATTTTTTGAATAATTTACTATAGAAAAGGCAATCCCTGGCGCACTTAAAATTTGCGACAGTAGAAAATTATTTTTTGAATAATTTACTATAGAAAAGGCAATCCCTGGCGTAATTAAAATTTGCGACAGTAGAAAATTAATTTGTGAAAAATTTACCTGGCGAAATTGAAATTTGCGAGAGTAAAAATTATTTTTTGAATAATTTACTATAGAAAAGGCAATCCCTGGCGCAATTAAAATTTGCGACAGTTGAAAATTATTTTTTGAACAATTTACTATAGAAAAGGCAATCCCTGGGATATTTAAAATTTGCGACAGTAAAAAATTATTTTTTGAATAATTTACTATACAAAAGGCAATCCCTGGCGTAATTAAAACTTGCGATAGTAAAAAATTATTTTTTGAAAAATTTACTATAGAAAAGGCAATCCCTGGCGTAATTAAAATTTTGCGACAGTATAAAATTATTTTTTGAATAATTTACTGTAGAAAAGGCAATCCCTGGCGCACTTAAAATTTGCGACAGTATAAAATTATTTTTTGAATAATTTACTATAGAAAAGGCAATCCCTGGCGTAATTAAAATTTGCGACAGTAGAAAATTATTTTATGAATAATTTACTATAGAAAAGGCAATCCCTGGCGTAATTAAAATTTGCGACAGTAGAAAATTATTTTTTCAAAAGTTTACTATAGAAAAGGCAATCCCTGGCGCAATTAAAATTTGCGACAGTAAAAAATTATTTTTTGAATAATTTACTATAGAAAAGGCAATCCCTGGCGCAATTAAAATTTGCGACAGTAAAAAATTATTTTTTGAATAATTTACTATAGAAAAGGCAATCCCTGGCGCAATTAAAATTTGCGATAGTAAAAAAATTATTTTTTGCAAAATTTACTGTGGAAAAGGCAATCCCTGGCGCAATTAAAACTTGCGATAGTAAAAAATTATTTTTTGAATAATTTATTATAGAAAAGGCAATCCCTGGCGGATTTGAAATTTGCGACAGTAGAAAATTATTTTTTGAATACTTTACTATAGAAAAGGCAATCCCTGGCGTAATTAAAATTTGCGACAGTAGAAAATTATTTTTTGAATAATTTACTATAGAAAAGGCAATCCCTGGCGTAATTAAAATTTGCGACAGTAGAAAATTAATTTGTGAAAAATTTACCTGGCGAAATTGAAATTTGCGAGAGTAAAAAATTATTTTTTGAATAATTTACTATAGAAAAGGCAATCCCTGGCGCAATTAAAATTTGCGACAGTAGAAAATTATTTTTTGAATAATTTACTATAGAAAAGGCAATCCCTGGCGCAATTAAAATTTGCGACAGTTGAAAAATTATTTTTGAATAATTTACTATAGAAAAGGCAATCCCTGGCGTAATTAAAATTTGCGACAGTTGAAAATTATTTTTTGAATAATTTACTATAGAAAAGGCAATCCCTGGGATATTTAAAATTTGCGACAGTAAAAAATTATTTTTTGAATAATTTACTATAGAAAAGGCAATCCCTGGGATATTTAAAATTTGCGACAGTAAAAAATTATTTTTGAATAATTTACTATAGAAAAGGCAATCCCTGGCGTAATTAAAATTTGCGACAGTTGAAAATTATTTTTTGAAAAATTTACTATAGAAAAGGCAATCCCTGGCGCAATTAAAATTTGCGACAGTATAAAATTATTTTTTGAATAATTTACTGTAGAAAAGGCAATCCGTGGCGTAATTAAAATTTGCGACAGTAGAAAATTATTTTTTGAAAAGTTTACTATAGAAAAGGCAATCCCTGGCGTAATTAAAATTTGCGACAGTAAAAAATTATTTTTTGAATAATTTACTATAGAAAAGGCAATCCCTGGCGTAATTAAAATTTGCGACAGTAGAAAATTATTTTTTGAATAATTTACTATAGAAAAGGCAATCCCTGGGATATTTAAAATTTGCGACAGTAAAAAATTATTTTTTGAATAATTTACTATACAAAAGGCAATCCCTGGCGTAATTAAAACTTGCGATAGTAAAAAATTATTTTTTGAAAAATTTACTATAGAAAAGGCAATCCCTGGCGTAATTAAAATTTTGCGACAGTATAAAATTATTTTTTGAATAATTTACTGTAGAAAAGGCAATCCCTGGCGCACTTAAAATTTGCGACAGTATAAAATTATTTTTTGAATAATTTACTATAGAAAAGGCAATCCCTGGCGTAATTAAAATTTGCGACAGTAGAAAATTATTTTATGAATAATTTACTATAGAAAAGGCAATCCCTGGCGTAATTAAAATTTGCGACAGTAGAAAATTATTTTTTCAAAAGTTTACTATAGAAAAGGCAATCCCTGGCGCAATTAAAATTTGCGACAGTATAAAATTATTTTTTGAATAATTTACTATAGAAAAGGCAATCCCTGGCGCACTTAAAATTTGCGACAGTAGAAAATTATTTTTTGAATAATTTACTATAGAAAAGGCAATCCCTGGGATATTTAAAATTTGCGACAGTAAAAAATTATTTTTTGAATAATTTACTATAGAAAAGGCAATCCCTGGGATATTTAAAATTTGCGACAGTAAAAAATTATTTTTTGAATAATTTACTATAGAAAAGGCAATCCCTGGCGTAATTAAAATTTGCGACAGTTGAAAATTATTTTTTGAAAAATTTACTATAGAAAAGGCAATCCCTGGCGCAATTAAAATTTGCGACAGTATAAAATTATTTTTTGAATAATTTACTATAGAAAAGGCAATCCCTGGCGCACTTAAAATTTGCGACAGTAGAAAATTATTTTTTGAATAATTTACTATAGAAAAGGCAATCCCTGGCGTAATTAAAATTTGCGACAGTAGAAAATTAATTTGTGAAAAATTTACCTGGCGAAATTGAAATTTGCGAGAGTAAAAAATTATTTTTTGAATAATTTACTATAGAAAAGGCAATCCCTGGCGCAATTAAAATTTGCGACAGTTGAAAATTATTTTTTGAATAATTTACTATAGAAAAGGCAATCCCTGGGATATTTAAAATTTGCGACAGTAAAAAATTATTTTTTGAATAATTTACTATACAAAAGGCAATCCCTGGCGTAATTAAAACTTGCGATAGTAAAAAATTATTTTTTGAAAAATTTACTATAGAAAAGGCAATCCCTGGCGTAATTAAAATTTTGCGACAGTATAAAATTATTTTTTGAATAATTTACTGTAGAAAAGGCAATCCCTGGCGCACTTAAAATTTGCGACAGTATAAAATTATTTTTTGAATAATTTACTATAGAAAAGGCAATCCCTGGCGTAATTAAAATTTGCGACAGTAGAAAATTATTTTATGAATAATTTACTATAGAAAAGGCAATCCCTGGCGTAATTAAAATTTGCGACAGTAGAAAATTATTTTTTCAAAAGTTTACTATAGAAAAGGCAATCCCTGGCGCAATTAAAATTTGCGACAGTAAAAAATTATTTTTTGAATAATTTACTATAGAAAAGGCAATCCCTGGCGCAATTAAAATTTGCGACAGTAAAAAATTATTTTTTGAATAATTTACTATAGAAAAGGCAATCCCTGGCGCAATTAAAATTTGCGATAGTAAAAAATTATTTTTTGCAAAATTTACTGTGGAAAAGGCAATCCCTGGCGCAATTAAAACTTGCGATAGTAAAAAATTATTTTTTGAATAATTTATTATAGAAAAGGCAATCCCTGGCGGATTTGAAATTTGCGACAGTAGAAAATTATTTTTTGAATACTTTACTATAGAAAAGGCAATCCCTGGCGTAATTAAAATTTGCGACAGTAGAAAATTATTTTTTGAATAATTTACTATAGAAAAGGCAATCCCTGGCGTAATTAAAATTTGCGACAGTAGAAAATTAATTTGTGAAAAATTTACCTGGCGAAATTGAAATTTGCGAGAGTAAAAAATTATTTTTTGAATAATTTACTATAGAAAAGGCAATCCCTGGCGCAATTAAAATTTGCGACAGTAGATAATTATTTTTTGAATAATTTACTATAGAAAAGGCAATCCCTGGCGCAATTAAAATTTGCGACAGTTGAAAATTATTTTTTGAATAATTTACTATAGAAAAGGCAATCCCTGGCGTAATTAAAATTTGCGACAGTTGAAAATTATTTTTTGAATAATTTACTATAGAAAAGGCAATCCCTAGGATATTTAAAATTTGCGACAGTAAAAAATTATTTTTTGAATAATTTACTATAGAAAAGGCAATCCCTGGGATATTTAAAATTTGCGACAGTAAAAAATTATTTTTTGAATAATTTACTATAGAAAAGGCAATCCCTGGCGTAATTAAAATTTGCGACAGTTGAAAATTATTTTTTGAAAAATTTACTATAGAAAAGGCAATCCCTGGCGCAATTAAAATTTGCGACAGTATAAAATTATTTTTTGAATAATTTACTGTAGAAAAGGCAATCCGTGGCGTAATTAAAATTTGCGACAGTAGAAAATTATTTTTTGAAAAGTTTACTATAGAAAAGGCAATCCCTGGCGTAATTAAAATTTGCGACAGTAAAAAATTATTTTTTGAATAATTTACTATAGAAAAGGCAATCCCTGGCGTAATTAAAATTTGCGACAGTAGAAAATTAATTTGTGAAAAATTTACCTGGCGAAATTGAAATTTGCGAGAGTAAAAAATAATTTTTTGAAAAATTTACTATAGAAAAGGCAATCCCTGGCGCAATTAAAATTTGCGACAGTTGAAAATTATTTTTTGAATAATTTACTATAGAAAAGGCAATCCCTGGGATATTTAAAATTTGCGACAGTAAAAAATTATTTTTTGAATAATTTACTATAGAAAAGGCAATCCCTGGCGTAATTAAAATTTGCGACAGTAGAAAATTATTTTTTGAATAATTTACTATAGAAAAGGCAATTCCTGGCGCAATTAAAATTTGCAACAGTAGAAAATTATTTTTTGAATAATTTACTATAGAAAAGGCAATCCTTGGCGTAATTAAAATTTGCGACAGTTGAAAATTATTTTTTGAATAATTTACTATAGAAAAGGCAATCCCTGGCGTAATTAAAATTTGCGACAGTTGAAAATTATTTTTTGAATAATTTACTATAGAAAAGGCAATCCCTGGGATATTTAAAATTTGCGACAGCAAAAAATTATTTTTTTGAAAAATTTACTATAGAAAAGGCAATCCCTGGGATATTTAAAATTTGCGACAGTAAAAAATTATTTTTTGAATAATTTACTATAGAAAAGGCAATCCCTGGCGTAATTAAAATTTGCGACACTTGAAAATTATTTTTTGGAAAATTTACTATAGAAAAGGCAATCCCTGGCGTAATTAAAATTTGCGACAGTATAAAATTATTTTTTGAATAATTTACTGTAGAAAAGGCAATCCCTGGCGTAATTAAAATTTGCGACAGTTGAAAATTATTTTTTGAATAATTTACTATAGAAAAGGCAATCCCTGGGATATTTAAAATTTGCGACAGTAAAAAATTATTTTTTGAATAATTTACTATAGAAAAGGCAATCCCTGGCGAAATTAAAATTTGCGACAGTAGAAAATTAATTTGTGAAAAATTTACCTGGCGAAATTGAAATTTGCGAGAGTAAAAAATTATTTTTTGAATAATTTACTATAGAAAAGGCAATCCCTGGCGCAATTAAAATTTGCGACAGTTGAAAATTATTTTTTGAATAATTTACTATAGAAAAGGCAATCCCTGGGATATTTAAAATTTGCGACAGTAAAAAATTATTTTTTGAATAATTTACTATAGAAAAGGCAATCCCTGGGATATCTAAAATTTGCGACAGTAAAAAATTATTTTTTGAATAATTTACTATAGAAAAGGCAATCCCTGGCGTAATTAAAATTTGCGACAGTAGAAAATTATTTTTTGAATAATTTACTATAGAAAAGGCAATCTCTGGCGCAATTAAAATTTGCGACAGTTGAAAATTATTTTTTGAATAATTTACTATAGAAAAGGCAATCCCTGGGATATTTAAAATTTGCGACAGTAAAAAATTATTTTTTGAATAATTTACTATAGAAAATCCTGGCGTAATTAAAATTTGCGACAGCAAAAATTAATTTTTTTGAATAATTTACTATAGAAAAGGCAATCCCTGGCGTAATTAAAATTTGCGACAGTAGAAAATTAATTTGTGAAAAATTTACCTGGCGAAATTGAAATTTGCGAGAGTAAAAAATTATTTTTTGAATAATTTACTATAGAAAAGGCAATCCCTGGCGTAATTAAAATTTGCGACAGTTGAAAATTATTTTTTGAATAATTTACTATAGAAAAGGCAATCCCTGACGTAATTAAAATTTGCGACAGTATAAAATTATTTTTTGAATAATTTACTGTATAAAAGGCAATCCCTGGCGTAATTAAAATTTGCGACAGTTGAAAATTATTTTTTGAATAATTTACTATAGAAAAGGCAATCCCTGGCGTAATTAAAATTTGCGACAGTTGAAAATTATTTTTTGAATAATTTACTATAGAAAAGGCAATCCCTGGGATAATTAAAATTTGCGACAGCAAAAAATTATTTTTTTGAAAAATTTACTATAGAAAAGGCAATCCCTGGGATATTTAAAATTTGCGACAGTAAAAAATTATTTTTTGAATAATTTACTATAGAAAAGGCAATCCCTGGCGTAATTAAAATTTGCGACACTTGAAAATTATTTTTTGAAAAATTTACTATAGAAAAGGCAATCCCTGGCGTAATTAAAATTTGCGACAGTATAAAATTATTTTTTGAATAATTTACTGTAGAAAAGGCAATCCCTGGCGTAATTAAAATTTGCGACAGTTGAAAATTATTTTTTGAATAATTTACTATACAAAAGGCAATCCCTGGGATATTTAAAATTTGCGACAGTAAAAAATTATTTTTTGAATAATTTACTATAGAAAAGGCAATCCCTGGCGTAATTAAAATTTGCGACAGTAGAAAATTAATTTGTGAAAAATTTACCTGGCGATATTGAAATTTGCGAGAGTAAAAAATTATTTTTTGAATAATTTACTATAGAAAAGCAATCCCTGGCGCAATTCAAATTTGCGGCAGTTGAAAATTATTTTTTGAATAATTTACTATAGAAAAGGCAATCCCTGGGATATTTAAAATTTGCGACAGTAAAAAATTATTGTTTGAATAATTTACTATAGAAAAGGAAATTCCTGGGATATTTAAAATTTGCGACAGTAAAAAATTATTTTTTGAATAATTTACTGTAGAAAAGGCAATCCCTGGCGTACTTAAAATTTGCGACAGTTGAAAATTATTTTTTGAATGATTTACTATAGAAAAGGCAATCCCTGGCGTAATTAAAATTTGCGACAGTAGAAAATTATTTTTTGAATAATTTACTATAGAAAAGGCAATCCCTGGCGTAATTAAAATTTGCGACAGTAGAAAATTATTTTTTGAAAAGTTTACTATAGAAAAGGCAATCCCTGGCGCAATTAAAATTTGCGACAGTTGAAAATTATTTTTTGAATAATTTACTATAGAAAAGGCAATCCCTGGCGTAATTAAAATTTGCGCCAGTAGAAAATTAATTTGTGAAAAATTTACCTGGCGAAATTGAAATTTGAGAGAGTAAAAAATTATTTTTTGAATAATTTACTATAGAAACGGCAATCCCTGGCGCAATTAAAATTTGCGACAGTAAAAAATTATTTTTTGAATAATTTACTATAGAAAAGGCAATCCCTGGCGCAATTAAAATTTGCGACAGTAAAAAATTATTTTTTCACAAAATTTACTGTAGAAAAGGCAATCCCTGGCGCAATTAAAACTTGCGATAGTAAAAAATTATTTTTTGAAGAATTTACTATAGAAAAGGCAATCCCTGGCGGATTTGAAATTTGCGACAGTAGAAAATTATTTTTTGAATAATTTACTATAGAAAAGGCAATCCCTGGCGCAATTAAAATTTGCGACAGTAAAAAATTATTTTTTGAATAATTTACTATAGAAAAGGCAATCCCTGGCGTAATTAAAATTTGCGAGAGTAAAAAATTATTTTTTGAATAATTTACTATAGAAAAGGCAATCCCTGGCGTAATTACAATTTGCGACAGTAGAAAATTAATTTGTGAAAAATTTACCTGGCGAAATTGAAATTTGCGAGAGTAAAAAATTATTTTTTGAATAATTTACTATAGAAAAGGCAATCCCTTGCGTAATTAAAATTTGCGACAGTAGAAAATTATTTTTTGAATAATTTACTATAGAAAAGGCAATCCCTGGCGTAATTAAAATTTGCGACAGTAGAAAATTATTTTTTGAAAAATTTACTATAGAAAAGGCAATCCCTGGGATATTTAAAATTTGCGACAGTAAAAAATTATTTTTTGAATAATTTACTATAGAAAAGGCAATCCCTGGCGTAATTAAAATTTGCGACTGTAGAAAATTATTTTGTGAAAAATTTACCTGGCGAAATTGAAATTTGCGAGAGTAAAAAATTATTTTTTGAATAATTTACTATAGAAAAGGCAATCCCTGGCGGATTTGCAATTTGCGACAGTTGAAAATTATTTTTTGAATAATTTACTATAGAAAAGGCAATCCCTGGGATATTTAAAATTTGCGACAGTAAAAAATTATTTTTTGAATAATTTACTATAGAAAAGGCAATCCCTGGCGTAATTAAAATTTGCGACTGTAGAAAATTATTTTTTGAATAATTTACTATAGAAAAGGCAATCCCTGGCGCAATTAAAATTTTCGACAGTAGAAAATTATTTTTTGAATAATTTACTATAGAAAAGGCAATCCCTGGCGTAGTTAAAATTTGCGAGAGTAGAAAATTATTTTTTGCAAAATTTACTATAGAAAAGTCAATCCCTGGCGTAATTAAAATTTGCGACAGTAAAAAATTCTTTTTTGAATAATTTACTATAGAAAAGGCAATCCCTGGCGTAATTAAAATTTGCGACAGTAGAAAATTATTTTTTGAGTAATTTACTATAGAAAAGGCATTCCCTGGCGTAATTAAAATTTGCGACAGTAGAAAATTATTTTTTGAATAATTTACTATAGAATAGGCAAACCCTGGCGTATTTAAAATTTGCGACAGTATAAAATTATTTTTTGAATAATTTACTATAGAAAAGGCAATCCCTGGCGCAATTAAAATTTGCGACAGTAGAAAATTATTTTTTGAATAATTTACTATACAAAAGGCAATCCCTGGCGGAATTAAAATTTGCGACATTAGAAAATTATTTTTTGAATAATTTACTATAGAAAAGGCAATCCCTGGTGCAATTAAAATTTGCGACAGTAGAAAATTATTTTTTGAATAATCTACTATAGAAAAGGCAATCCCTGGGGTAATTAAAATTTGCGACAGTAAAAAATTATTTTTTGAATAATTTACTATAGAAAAGGCAATCCCTGGCGTAATTAAAATTTGCGACAGTTGAAAATTATTTTTTGAATAATTTACTATAGAAAAGGCAATCCCTGGCGTAATTAAAATTTGCGACAGTTGAAAATTATTTTTTGAATAATTTACTATAGAAAAGGCAATCCCTGGGATATTTAAAATTTGCGACAGTAAAAAATTATTTTTTGAATAATTTACTATAGAAAAGGCAATCCCTGGCGTAATTAAAATTTGCGACAGTAGAAAATTATTTTTTGAATAATTTACTATAGAAAAGGCAATCCCTGGGATATTTAAAATTTGCGACAGTAAAAAATTATTTTTTGAATAATTTACTATAGAAAAGGCAATCCCTGGCGTAATTAAAATTTGCGACAGTTGAAAATTATTTTTTGAATAATTTACTATAGAAAAGGCAATCCCTGGCGTAATTAAAATTTTCGACAGTAAAAAATTAATATTTTGAAAAATTTACTGTAGAAAAGGCAATCCCTGGCGTAATTAAAATTCGCGACAGTAGAAAATTATTTTTTGAAAAATTTACTATAGAAAAGGCAATCCCTGGCGTAATTAAAACTTGCGATAGTAAAAAATTAATTTTTGAAAAATTTACTATAGAAAAGGCAATCCCTGGCGTAGTTAAAATTTGCGACAGTATAAAATTATTTTTTGAATAATTTACTGTATAAAAGGCAATCCCTGGCGCAATTAAAATTTGCGACAGTAAAAAATTATTTTTTGAATAATTTACTATATAAAAGGCAATCCCTGGCGTAATTAAAATTTGCGACAGTAAAAAATTATTTTTTGAATAATTTACTATAGAAAAGGCAATCCCTGGCGTAATTAAAATTTGCGACAGTAGAAAATTATTTTTTGAATAATTTACTATAGAAAAGGCAATCCCTGGCGTAATTAAAATTTGCGACAGTATAAAATTATTTTTTGAATAATTTACTATAGAAAAGGCAATCCCTGGCGTATTTAAAATTTGCGACAGTAGAAAATTATTTTTTGAATTATTTACTATAGAAAAGGCAATCCCTGGCGTAATTAAAATTTGCGACAGTAAAAAATTATTTTTTGAATAATTTACTATAGAAAAGGCAATCCCTGGCGTAATTAAAATTTGCGACAGTAAAAAATTATTTTTTGAATAATTTACTATAGAAAAAGCAATCCCTGGCGCACTTAAAATTTGCGACAGTAGAAAATTATTTTTTGCAAAATTTACTATAGAAAAGGCAATACCTGGCGTAATTAAAATTTGCGACAGTAGAAAATTATTTTTTGAATAATTTACTGTAGAAAAGGCAATCCCTGGCGCAATTAAAATTTGCGACAGTAAAAAATTATTTTTTGAATAATTTACTATAGAAAAGGCAATCCCTGGCGCAATTAAAATTTGCGACAGTAGAAAATTATTTTTTGAATAATTTACTATAGAAAAGGCAATTCCTGGCGTAATTAAAACTTGCGATAGTAAAAAATTATTTTTTGAATAATTTACTATAGAAAAGGCAATCCCTGGCGCAATTAAAATTTGCGACAGTAACAAATTATTTTTTGCAAAATTTACTATAGGAAGGCAATCCCTGGCGCAATTAAAATTTGCGACAGTAGAAAATTATTTTGTGAGAAATTTACTATAGAAAAGGCAATCCCTGGCGGATTTGAAATTTGCGACAGTAAAAAATTATTTTTTGAATAATTTACTATAGAAAAGGCAATCCCTGGCGTAATTAAAATTTGCGACAGTAGAAAATTATTTTTTGAATAATTTACTATAGAAAAGGCAATCCCTGGCGCAATTAAAATTTGCGACAGTAGAAAATTATTTTTTGAATAATTTACTATAGAAAAGGCAATCCCTGGCGTAATTAAAATTTGCGACAGTTGAAAATTATTTTTTGAATAATTTACTATAGAAAAGGCAATCCGTGGCGCACTTAAAATTTGCGACAGTTGAAAATTATTTTTTGAATAATTTACTATAGAAAAGGCAATCCCTGGCGTAATTAAAATTTGCGACAGTTGAAAATTATTTTTTGAATAATTTACTATAGAAAAGGCAATCCCTGGCGTAATTAAAATTTGCGACAATTGAAAATTATTTTTTGAATAATTTACTATATAAAAGGCAATCCCTGGCGTAATTAAAATTTGCGACAGTAGAAAATTATTTTTTGAATAATTTACTACAGAAAAGGCAATCCCTGGCGCAATTAAAATTTGCGACAGTAAAAAATTATTTTTTGAATAATTTACTATAGAAAAGGCAATCCCTGGCGCACTTAAAATTTGCGACAGTAAAAAATTATTTTTTGTATAATTTACTATATAAAAGGCAATCCCTGGCGTAATTAAAATTTGCGACAGTAGAAAATTATTTTTTGAATAATTTACTGTAGAAAAGGCAATCCCTGGCGCAATTAAAATTTGCGACAGTAAAAAATAATTTTTTGAATAATTTACTATAGAAAAGGCAATCCCTGGCGCAATTAAAATTTGCGACAGTAAAAAATTATTTTTTGAATAATTTACTATAGAAAAGGCAATCCCTGGCGTAATTAAATCTTGCGACAATAGAAAATTATTTTTTGAATAATTTACTACAGAAAAGGCAATCCCTGGGATATTTAAAATTTGCGACAGTAGAAAATTATTTTTTGAATAATTTACTATAGAAAAGGCAATCCCTGGCGCACTTAAAATTTGCGACAGTAGAAAATTATTTTTTGAATAATTTACTACAGAAAGGGCAATCCCTGGCGCAATTAAAATTTGCGACAGTAGAAAATTATTTTTTGAATAATTTACTATAGAAAAGGCAATCCCTGGCGTAATTAAAATTTGCGACAGTAGAAAATTATTTTTTGAATAATTTATTATAGAAAAGGCAATCCCTGGCGTAATTAAAATTTGCGACAGTAGAAAATTATTTTTTGAATAATTTACTATAGAAAAGGCAATCCCTGGCACACTTAAAATTTGCGAGAGTAGAAAATTATTTTTTGAATAATTTACTATAGAAAAGGCAATCCCTTGCGCAATTAAAATTTGCGACAGTAGAAAATTATTTTTTTAATAATTTACTATAGAAAAGGCAATCCCTGGCGTAATTAAAATTTGCGACAGTAGAAAATTATTTTTTGAATAATTTACTGTAGAAAAGGCAATCCCTGGCGTAGTTAAAATTTGCGACAGTAGAAAATTATTTTTTGAATAATTTACTATAGAAAAGGCAATCCCTGGCGTAATTAAAATTTGCGACAGTAAAAAATTATTTTTTGAATAATTTACTATAGAAAAGGCAATCCCTGGCGTAATTAAAATTTGCGAGAGTAAAAAATTATTTTTTGAATAATTTACTATAGAAAAGGCAATCCCTGGCGTAATTACAATTTGCGACAGTAGAAAATTATTTTTTGAAAAGTTTACTATAGAAAAGGCAATCCCTGGCGCAATTAAAATTTGCAACAGTAAAAAATTATTTTTTGCAAAATTTACTATAGAAAAGGCAATCCCTGGGATATTTACAATTTGCGACAGTAGAAAATTATTTTTTGAATAATTTACTATAGAAAAGGCAATCCCTGGCGTATTTAAAATGTGCGACAGTAGAAAATTATTTTTTGAATAATTTACTATAGAAAAGGCAATCCCTGGGATATTTAAAATTTGCGACAGTTGAAAATTATTTTTTGAATAATTTACTATAGAAAAGGCAATCCCTGGGATATTTAAAATTTGCGACAGTTGAAAATTATTTTTTGAATAATTTACTACAGAAAAGGCAATCCCTGGCGCAATTAAAATTTGCGACAGTTGAAAATTATTTTTTGAATAATTTACTATAGAAAAGGCAATCCCTGGCGTAGTTAAAATTTGCGACAGTTGAAAATTATTTTTTGAATAATTTACTATAGAAAAGGCAATCCCTGGGATATTTAAAATTTGCGACAGTAGAAAATTATTTTTTGAATAATTTACTATAGAAAAGGCAATACCTGGCGTAATTAAAATTTGCGACAGTATAAAATTATATTTTGAATAATTTACTATAGAAAAGGCAATCCCTGGCGTAATTACAATTTGCGGCAGTAGAAAATTATTTTTTGAATAATTTACTATAGAAAAGGCAGTCCCTGGCGCACTTAAAATTTGCGATAGTAGAAAATTATTTTTTGAATAATTTACTATAGAAAAGGCAATCCCTGGCGTAATTAAAATTTGCGACAGTAGAAAATTATTTTTTGAATAATTTACTATAGAAAAGGCAATCCCTGGCGTAATTAAAATTTGCGACAGTAGAAAATTATTTTTTGAATAATTTACTATGGAAAAGGCAATCCCTGGGATATTTAAAATTTGCGACAGTAAAAAATTATTTTTTGAATAATTTAGAAAAGGCAATCCCTGGCGTCATTAATATTTGCGACAGTAAAAAATTATTTTTTGAATAATTTACTATAGAAAAGGCAATCCCTGGCGTAATTAAAATTTGCGACAGTTGAAAATTATTTTTTGAATAATTTACTATAGAAAAGGCAATCCCTGGCGTAATTAAAATTTGCGACAGTAAAAAATTATTTTTTGAATAATTTACTATAGAAAAGGCAATCCCTGGCGTAATTAAAATTTGCGACAGTAGAAAATTAATTTGTGAAAAATTTACCTGGCGAAATTGAAATTTGCGAGAGCAAAAAAATATTTTTTGAATAATTTACTATAGAAAAGGCAATACCTGGCGCAATTAAAATTTGCGACATTTGAAAATAATTTTTTGAATAATTTACTATAGAAAAGGCAATCCCTGGCATATTTAAAATTTGCGACAGTAAAAAATTATTTTTTGAATAATTCACTATAGAAAAGGCAATCCCTGGCGTAATTAAAATTTGCGACAGTAAAAAATTATTTTTTGAATAATTTACTATAGAAAAGGCAATCCCTGGCGTAATTAAAATTTGCGACAGTTGAAAATTATTTTTTGAATAATTTACTATAGAAAAGGCAATCCCTGACGTAATTAAAATTTGCGACAGTTGAAAATTATTTTTGAATAATTTACTATAGAAAAGGCAATCCCTGGGATATTTAAAATTTGCGACAGTAAAAAATTATTTTTTGAATAATTTACTATAGAAAAGGCAATCCCTGGCGTAATTAAAATTTGCGACAGTATAAAATTATTTTTTGAATAATTTACTATAGAAAAGGCAATCCCTGGCGCAATTAAAATTTGCGACAGTAGAAAATTATTTTTTGAATAATTTACTATAGAAAAGGCAATCCCTGGCGTAATTAAATTTTGCGACAGTAGAAAATTATTTTTTGCAAAATTTACTATAGAAACGGCAATCCCTGGCGTAATTAAAATTTGCGACAGTAAAAAACTATTTTTTGAATAATTTACTATAGAAAAGGCAATCCCTGGCGTAATTAAAATTTGCGACAGTAGAAAATTATTTTTTGAATAATTTACTATAGAAAAGGCAACCCCTGGCGTAATTAAAATTTGCGACAGTAGAAAATTATTTTTTGAATAATTTACTATAGAAAAGGCAATCCCTGGCGTATTTAAAATTTGCGACAGTATAAAATTATTTTTTGAATAATTTACTATAGAAAAGGCAATCCCTGGCGCAATTAAAATTTGCGACAGTAGAAAATTATTTTTTGAATAATTTACTATAGAAAAGGCAATCCCTGGCGTAATTAAAATTTGCGACAGTAGAAAATTATTTTTTGAATAATTTACTGTAGAAAAGGCAATCCCTGGCGCAATTAAAATTTGCGACAGTAAAAAATTATTTTTTGAATAATTTACTATAGAAAAGGCAATCCCTGGCGCAATTAAAATTTGCGACAGTAAAAAATTATTTTTTGAATAATTTACTATAGAAAAGGCAATCCCTGGCGTAATTAAAATTTGCGACAGTAGAAAATTATTTTTTGAATAATTTACTATAGAAAAGGCAATCCCTGGGATATTTAAAATGTGCGACAGTAGAAATTATTTTTTGAATAATTTACTATAGATAAGGCAAACCCTGGCGCACTTAAAATTTGCGACAGTAGAAAATTATTTTTTGAATAATTTACTATAGAAAAGGCAATCCCTGGCGCAATTAAAATTTGCGACAGTAGAAAATAATTTTTTGAGTAATTTACTATAGAAATGCAATACCTGGCGTAGTTAAAATTTGCGACAGTAGAAAATTATTTTTTGAATAATTTACTATAGAAAAGGCAATCCCTGGCGTAATTAAAATTTGCGACAGTAGAAAATTATTTTTTGAATAATTTACTATAGAAAAGGCAATCCCTGGCGCACTTAAAATTTGCGACAGTAGAAAATTATTTTTTGAATAATTTACTATAGAAAAGGCAATCCCTCGCACAATTAAAATTTGCGACAGTAGAAAATTATTTTTTGAATAATTTACTATAGAAAAGGCAATCCCTGGCGTAATTAGAATTTGCGACAGTAGAAAATTATTTTTTGAATTATTTACTGTAGAAAAGGCAATCCCTGGCGAAATTAAAATTTGCGACAGTAGAAAATTCTTTTTTGAATAATTTACCATAGAAAAGGCAATCCCTGGCGTATTTAAAATTTGCGACAGTATAAAATTAATTTTTGAAAAATTTACTATATAAAAGGCAATCCCTGGCGTAATTAAAATTTGCGACAGTAGAAAATTATTTTTTGAATAATTTACTATAGAAAAGGCAATCCCTGACGCAATTAAAATTTGCGACAGTAAAAAATTATTATTTGAATAATTTACTATATAAAAGGCAATCCCTGGCGTAATTAAAATTTGCGACAGTAGAAAATTATTTTTTGAATAATTTACTGTAGAAAAGGCAATCCCTGGCGCAATTAAAACTTGCGATAGTAAAAAATTATTTTTTGAATAATTTACTATAGAAAAGGCAATCCCTGGCGTAATTAAAATTTGCGACAGTAAAAAATTATTTTTTGCAAAATTTACTATAGAAAAGGCAATCCCTGGCGCACTTAAAATTTGCTACAGTATAAAATTAATTTTTGAAAAATTTACTATATAAAAGGCAATCCCTGGCGTAATTAAAATTTGCGACAGTTGAAAATTATTTTTTGAATAATTTACTATAGAAAAGGCAATCCCTGGCGCAATTAAAATTTGCGACAGTAAAAAATTATTTTTTGAATAATTTACTATAGAAAAGGCAATCCCTGGCGTAATTAAAATTTGCGACAGTATAAAATTATTTTTTGAATAATTTACTATAGAAAAGGCAATACCTGGCGTATTTAAAATTTGCGACAGTATAAAATTATTTTTTGAAAAATTTACTATAGAAAAGGCAATCCCTGGCGCACTTAAAATTTGCGACAGTAAAAAATTATTTTTTGAATAATTTACTATAGAAAAGGCAATCCCTGGCGCAATTACAATTTGCGACAGTTGAAAATTATTTTTTGAATAATTTACTATAGAAAAGGCAATCCCTGGCGCAATTAAAATTTGCGACAGTAAAAAATTATTTTTTGCAAAATTTACTATAGAAAAGGCAATCCCTGGCGCACTTAAAATTTGCGACAGTAAAAAATTATTTTTTGAATAATTTACTATAGAAAAGGCAATCCCTGGCGTAATTAAAATTTGCGACAGTAGAAAATTATTTTTTGAATAATTTACTATAGAAAAGGCAATCCCTGGCGTAATTAAAATTTGCGACAGTAGAAAATTATTTTTTGAATAATTTACTATAGAAAAGGCAATCCCTGGCGCAATTAAAATTTGCGACAGTATAAAATTATTTTTTGAATAATTTACTATAGAAAAGGCAATCCCTGGCGCAATTAAAATTTGCGACAGTAAAAAATTATTTTTTGAAAATTTTACTATAGAAAAGGCAATCCCTGGCGTAATTAAAATTTGCGATAGTAAAAAATTATTTTTTGAAAAATTTACTATAGAAAAGGCAATCCCTGGCGCAATTAAAATTTGCGACAGTAGAAAATTATTTTTTGAATAATTTACTATAGAAGAGGCAATCCCTGGCGCAATTAAAATTTGCGACAGTAAAAAATTATTTTTTGAATAATCTACTATAGAAAAGGCAATCCATGGCGTAATTAAAATTTGCGACAGTTGAAAATTATTTTTTGAATAATTTACTATAGAAAAGGCAATCCCTGGCGCAATTAAAATTTGCGACAGTAAACAATTATTTTTTGAATAATTTACTATAGAAAAGGCAATCCCTGGCGTAATTAAAATTTGCGACAGTATAAAATTATTTTTTGAATAATTTACTATATAAAAGGCAATCCCTGGCGTAATTAAAATTTGCGACAGTAGAAAATTATTTTTTGAATAATTTACTGTAGAAAAGGCAATCCCTGGAGCAATTAAAACTTGCGATAGTAAAAAATAATTTTTTGAATAATTTACTATAGAAAAGGCAATCCCTGGCGTAATTAAAATTTGCGACAGTTGAAAATTATTTTTTGAATAATTTACTATAGAAAAGGCAATCCCTGGCGTAATTAAAATTTGCGACAGTTGAAAATTATTTTTTGAATAATTTACTATAGAAAAGGCAATCCCTGGCGTAATTAAAATTTGCGACAGTTGAAAATTATTTTTTGAATAATTTACTGTAGAAAAGGCAATCCCTGGCGCAATTAAAACTTGCGATAGTAAAAAATTATTTTTTGAATAATTTACTATAGAAAAGGCAATCCCTGGCGCACTTAAAATTTGCGACAGTAGAAAATTATTTTTTGAATAATTTACTATAGAAAATGCAATCCCTGGCGCACTTAAAATTTGCGACAGTAAAAAATTATTTTTTGAATAATTTACTATAGAAAAGGCAATCCCTGGCGCAATTACAATTTGCGACAGTTGAAAATTATTTTTTGAATAATTTACTATAGAAAAGGCAATCCCTGGCGCAATTAAAATTTGCGACAGTAGAAAATTATTTTTTGAATAATTTACTATAGAAAAGGCAATCCCTGGCGTAATTAAAATTTGCGACAGTAGAAAATTATTTTTTGAATAATTTACTATAGAAAAGGCAATCCCTGGCGCAATTAAAATTTGCGACAGTATAAAATTATTTTTTGAATAATTTACTATAGAAAAGGCAATCCCTGGCGCAATTAAAATTTGCGACAGTAAAAAATTATTTTTTGAAAAATTTACTATAGAAAAGGCAATCCCTGGCGCACTTAAAATTTGCTACAGTATAAAATTAATTTTTGAAAAATTTACTATATAAAAGGCAATCCCTGGCGTAATTAAAATTTGCGACAGTTGAAAATTATTTTTTGAATAATTTACTATAGAAAAGGCAATCCCTGGCGCAATTAAAATTTGCGACAGTAAAAAATTATTTTTTGAATAATTTACTATAGAAAAGGCAATCCCTGGCGTAATTAAAATTTGCGACAGTATAAAATTATTTTTTGAATAATTTACTATAGAAAAGGCAATACCTGGCGTATTTAAAATTTGCGACAGTATAAAATTATTTTTTGAAAAATTTACTATAGAAAAGGCAATCCCTGGCGCACTTAAAATTTGCGACAGTAAAAAATTATTTTTTGAATAATTTACTATAGAAAAGGCAATCCCTGGCGCAATTACAATTTGCGACAGTTGAAAATTATTTTTTGAATAATTTACTATAGAAAAGGCAATCCCTGGCGCAATTAAAATTTGCGACAGTAAAAAATTATTTTTTGCAAAATTTACTATAGAAAAGGCAATCCCTGGCGCACTTAAAATTTGCGACAGTAAAAAATTATTTTTTGAATAATTTACTATAGAAAAGGCAATCCCTGGCGTAATTAAAATTTGCGACAGTAGAAAATTATTTTTTGAATAATTTACTATAGAAAAGGCAATCCCTGGCGTAATTAAAATTTGCGACAGTAGAAAATTATTTTTTGAATAATTTACTATAGAAAAGGCAATCCCTGGCGCAATTAAAATTTGCGACAGTATAAAATTATTTTTTGAATAATTTACTATAGAAAAGGCAATCCCTGGCGCAATTAAAATTTGCGACAGTAAAAAATTATTTTTTGAAAAATTTACTATAGAAAAGGCAATCCCTGGCGTAATTAAAATTTGCGATAGTAAAAAATTATTTTTTTTGAAAAATTTACTATATAAAAGGCAATCCCTGGCGTAATTAAAATTTGCGACAGTAGAAAATTATTTTTTGAATAATTTACTGTAGAAAAGGCAATCCCTGGCGCAATTAAAACTTGCGATAGTAAAAAATTATTTTTTGAATAATTTACTATAGAAAAGGCAATCCCTGGCGTAATTAAAATTTGCGACAGTTGAAAATTATTTTTTTGAATAATTTACTATAGAAAAGGCAATCCCTGGCGCAATTAAAATTTGCGACAGTAAACAATTATTTTTTGAATAATTTACTATAGAAAAGGCAATCCCTGGCGTAATTAAAATTTGCGACAGTATAAAATTATTTTTTGAATAATTTACTATATAAAGGCAATCCCTGGCGTAATTAAAATTTGCGACAGTAGAAAATTATTTTTTGAATAATTTACTGTAGAAAAGGCAATCCCTGGAGCAATTAAAACTTGCGATAGTAAAAATAATTTTTTGAATAATTTACTATAGAAAAGGCAATCCCTGGCGTAATTAAAATTTGCGACAGTTGAAAATTATTTTTGAATAATTTACTATAGAAAAGGCAATCCCTGGCGTAATTAAAATTTGCGACAGTTGAAAATTATTTTTTGAATAATTTACTATAGAAAAGGCAATCCCTGGCGTAATTAAAATTTGCGACAGTTGAAAATTATTTTTTGAATAATTTACTGTAGAAAAGGCAATCCCTGGCGCAATTAAAACTTGCGATAGTAAAAAATTATTTTTTGAATAATTTACTATAGAAAAGGCAATCCCTGGCGCACTTAAAATTTGCGACAGTAGAAAATTATTTTTTGAATAATTTACTATAGAAAATGCAATCCCTGGCGCACTTAAAATTTGCGACAGTAAAAAATTATTTTTTGAATAATTTACTATAGAAAAGGCAATCCCTGGCGCAATTACAATTTGCGACAGTTGAAAATTATTTTTTGAATAATTTACTATAGAAAAGGCAATCCCTGGCGCAATTAAAATTTGCGACAGTAAAAAATTATTTTTTGCAAAGTTTACTATAGAAAAGGCAATCTCTGGCGCACTTAAAATTTGCGACAGTAAAAAATTATTTTTTGAATAATTTACTGTAGAAAAGGCAATCCCTGGCGTAATTAAAATTTGCGACAGTTGAAAATTATTTTTTGAATAATTTACTATAGAAAAGGCAATCCCTGGCGTATTTAAAATTTGCGACAGTAGAAAATTATTTTTTGAATAATTTACTATAGAAAAGGCAACCCCTGGCGTAATTAAAATTTGCGACAGTAAAAAATTATTTTTTGAATAATTTACTATAGAAAAGGCAATCCCTGGCGTATTTAAAATTTGCGACAGTATAAAATTATTTTTTGAATAATTTACTATAGAAAAGGCAATCCCTGGCGCACTTAAAATTTGCGACAGTAAAAAATTATTTTTTGAATAATTTACTATAGAAAAGGCAACCCTGGCGTAATTAAAATTTGCGACAGTAAAAAATTATTTTTTGAATAATTTACTATAGAAAAGCCAATCCCTGGCGTAATTAAAATTTGCGACAGTATAAAATTATTTTTTGAATAATTTACTATAGAAAAGGCAATCCCTGGCGTATTTAAAATTTGCGACAGTATAAAATTATTTTTTGAAAAATTTACTATAGAAAAGGCAAACCCTGGCGCACTTAAAATTTGCGACAGTAAAAAATTATTTTTTGAATAATTTACCATAGAAAAGGCAATCCCTGGCGCAGTTAGAATTTGCGACAGTAAAAAATTATTTTTTGCAAAATTTACTATAGAAAAGGCAATACCTGGCGCACTTAAAATTTGCGACAGTAAAAAATTATTTTTTGAATAATTTACTATAGAAAAGGCAATCCCTGGCGCACTTAAAATTTGCGACAGTAAAAAATTATTTTTTGAATAATTTACTATAGAAAAGGCAATCCCTGGCGTAATTAAAATTTGCGACAGTAGAAAATTATTTTTTGAATAATTTACTATAGAAAAGGCAATCCCTGGCGCAATTAAAATTTTGCGACAGTATAAAATTATTTTTTGAATAATTTACTATAGAAAAGGCAATCCCTGGCGCAATTAAAATTTGCGACAGTAGAAAATTATTTTTTGAATAATTTACTATAGAAAAGGCAATCCCTGGCGCAATTAAAATTTGCGACAGTAGAAAATTATTTTTTGAATAATTTACTATAGAAAAGGCAATCCCTGGCGCAATTAAAATTTGCGACAGTAGAAAATTATTTTTTGAATAATTTACTATAGAAAAGGCAATCCCTGGCGTAATTAAAATTTGCGACAGTAGAAAATTATTTTTTGAATAATTTACTATAGAAAAGGCAATCCCTGGCGCACTTAAAATTTGCGACAGTAGAAAATTATTTTTTGAATAATTTACTATAGAAAAGGCAATCCCTGGCGTAATTAAAATTTGCGACAGTAGAAAATTATTTTTTGAATAATTTACTATAGAAAAGGCAATCCCTGGCGTAATTAAAATTTGCGACAGTATAAAATTATTTTTTGAATAATTTACTATAGAAAAGGCAATCCCTGGCGCACTTAAAATTTGCGACAGTAAAAAATTATTTTTTGAATAATTTACTATAGAAAAGGCAATCCCTGGCGTACTTAAAATTTGCGACAGTAAAAAATTATTTTTTGAATAATTTACTATAGAAAAGGCAATCCCTGGCGTATTTAAAATTTGCGACAGTAGAAAATTATTTTTTGAAAAATTTACTATAGAAAAGGCAAACCCTGGCGCACTTAAAATTTGCGACAGTAAAAAATTATTTTTTGAATAATTTACCATAGAAAAGGCAATCCCTGGCGCAGTTAGAATTTGCGACAGTTGAAAATTATTTTTTGAATAATTTACTATAGAAAAGGCAATCCCTGGCGCAATTAAAATTTGCGACAGTAAAAAATTATTTTTTGCAAAATTTACTATAGAAAAGGCAATCCCTGGCGCACTTAAAATTTGCGACAGTAAAAAATTATTTTTTGAATAATTTACTATAGAAAAGGCAATCCCTGGCGTAATTAAAATTTGCGACAGTTGAAAATTATTTTTTGAATAATTTACTATAGAAAAGGCAATCCCTGGCGTATTTAAAATTTGCGACAGTAGAAAATTATTTTTTGAATAATTTACTGTAGAAAAGGAAATCCCTGGCGCAATTAAAACTTGCGATAGTAAAAAATTATTTTTTGAATAATTTACTATAGAAAAGGCAATCCCTGGCGTAATTAAAATTTGCGACAGTAAAAAATTATTTTTTGCAAAATTTACTATAGAAAAGGCAATACCTGGCGCACTTAAAATTTGCGACAGTAAAAAATTATTTTTTGAATAATTTACTATAGAAAAGGCAATTCTTGGCGTAGTTAAAATTTGCGACAGTAGAAAATTATTTTTTGAATAATTTACTATAGAAAAGGCAATCCCTGGTATATTTAACATTTGCGACAGTAGAAAATTATTTTTTGAATAATTTACTATAGAAAAGGCAATCCCTGGCGTAATTAAAATTTTCGACAGTAAAAAATTATTTTTTGAATAATTTACTATAGAAAAGGCAATCCCTGGCGCACTTAAAATTTGCGACAGTAAAAAATTATTTTTTGAATAATTTACTATAGAAAAGGCAATCCCTGGCGTAATTAAAATTTGCGACAGTAGAAAATTATTTTTTGAATAATTTACTATAGAAAAGGCAATCCCTGGCGCAATTAAAATTTGCGACAGTATAAAATTATTTTTTGAATAATTTACTATAGAAAAGGCAATCCCTGGCGTAATTAAATTTTGCGACAGTAGAAAATTATTTTTTGAATAATTTACTATAGAAAAGGAAATCCCTGGCGCACTTAAAATTTGCGACAGTAGAAAATTATTTTTTGAATAATTTACTATAGAAAAGGCAATCCCTGGCGCAATTAAAATTTGCGACAGTAGAAAATTATTTTTTGAATAATTTACTATAGAAAAGGCAATCCCTGGCGTAATTAAAATTTGCGACAGTATAAAATTATTTTTTGAATAATTTACTATAGAAAAGGCAATCCCTGGCGCACTTAAAATTTGCGACAGTAGAAAATTATTTTTTGAATAATTTACTATAGAAAAGGCAATCCCTGGCGTAATTAAAATTTGCGACAGTTGAAAATTATTTTTTGAATAATTTACTATAGAAAAGGCAATCCCTGGCGTAATTAAAATTTGCGACAGTATAAAATTATTTTTTGAATAATTTACTATAGAAAGGCAATCCTTGGCGCACTTAAAATTTGCGACAGTAAAAAATTATTTTTTGAATAATTTACTATAGAAAAGGCAATCCCTGGCGCACTTAAAATTTGCGACAGAAAAAAATTATTTTTTGAATAATTTACTATAGAAAAGGCAATCCCTGGGATATTTAAAATTTGCGACAGTAAAAAATTATTTTTTGAATAATTTACTATTAAAAAGGCAATCCCTGGCGTAATTAAAATTTGCGACAGTAAAAAATTATTTTTTGAATAATTTACTATAGAAATGGCAATCCCTGGCGTAATTAAAATTTGCGACAGTAGAAAATTATTTTTTGAATAATTTACTATAGAAAAGGCAATCCCTGGCGCACTTAAAATTTGCGACAGTAAAAAATTATTTTTTGAATAATTTACTATAGAAAAGGCAATCCCTGGCGTAATTAAAATTTGCGACATTAGAAAATTATTTTTTGAATAATTTACTATAGAAAAGGCAATCCCTGGCGTATTTAAAATTTGCGACAGTATAAAATTATTTTTTGAAAAATTTACTATAGAAAAGGCAATCCCTGGCGCACTTAAAATTTGCGACAGTAAAAAATTATTTTTTGAATAATTTACTATAGAAAAGGCAATCCCTGGCGCAATTACAATTTGCGACAGTTGAAAATTATTTTTTGAATAATTTACTACAGAAAAGGCAATCCCTGGCGCAATTAAAATTTGCGGCAGTAAAAAATTATTTTTTTAATAATTTACTATAGAAAAGGCAATCCCTGGCGCACTTAAAATTTGCGACAGTAAAAAATTATTTTTTGCAAAATTTACTATAGAAAAGACAATCCCTGGCGCACTTAAAATTTGCGACAGTAAAAAATTATTTTTTGAATAATTTACTATAGAAGAGGCAATCCCTGGCGTAATTAAAATTTGCGACAGTAAAAAATTCTTTTTTGAATAATTTACTCTAGAAAAGGCAATCCCTGGCGTAATTAAAATTTGCGACAGTAAAAAATTATTTTTTGAATAATTTACTATAGAAAAGGCAATCCCTGGCGCACTTAAAATTTGCGACAGTAGAAAATTATTTTTTGAATAATTTACTATAGAAAAGGCAATCCCTGGCGTATTTAAAATTTGCGACAGTAAAAAATTATTTTTTGAATAATTTACTATAGAAAAGGCAATCCCTGGCGTATTTAAAATTTGCGACAGTAGAAAATTATTTTTTGAATAATTTACTATAGAAAAGGCAATCTCTGGGATATTTAAAATTTGCGAGAGTAAAAAATTATTTTTTGAATAATTTACTATAGAAAAGGCAATCCCTGGCGTAATTAAAATTTGCGACAGTAAAAAATTATTTTTTGAATAATTTACTATAGAAAAGCCAATCCCTGGCGCAATTAAAATTTGCGACAGTAGAAAATTATTTTTTGAATAATTTACTATAGAATAGGCAATCCCTGGCGTAATTAAAATTTGCGAAAGTAAAAAATTATTTTTAGAATAATTTACTATAGAAAAGGCAATCCCTGGCGCAATTAAAATTTGCGACAGTAGAAAATTATTTTTTGAATAATTTACTATAGAAAAGGCAATCCCTGGCGCACTTAAAATTTGCGACAGTAAAAAATTATTTTTTGCAAAATTTACTATAGAAAAGGCAATCCCTGGCGCACTTAAAATTGGCGACAGTAAAAAATTATTTTTTGAATAATTTACTATAGAAAAGGCAATCCCTGGCGTAATTAAAATTTGCGACAGTATAAAATTATTTTTTGAATAATTTACTATAGAAAAGGCAATCCCTGGCGCACTTAAAATTTGCGACAGTAAAAAATTATTTTTTGAATAATTTACTATAGAAAAGGCAATCCTTGGCGTAATTAAAATTTGCGACAGTAGAAAATTATTTTTTGAATAATTTACTATAGAAAAGGCAATCCCTGGCGCAATTAAAATTTGCGACAGTAGAAAATTATTTTTTGAATAATTTACTATAGAAACGGCAATCCCTGGCGTAATTAAAATTTGCGACAGTAAAAAATTATTTTTTGAATAATTTACTATAGAAAAGGCAATCCCTGGCGCACTTAAAATTTGCGACAGTAAAAAATTATTTTTTGAATAATTTACTATACAAAAAGGAAACCCTGGCGTAATTAAAATTTGCGACAGTAAAAAATTATTTTTTGAATAATTTACTATAGAAAAGCCAATCCCTGGCGTAACTAAAATTTGCGACAGTAGAAAATTATTTTTTGAATAATTTACTATAGAAAAGGCAATCCCTGGCGCACTTAAAATTTGCGACAGTAAAAAATTATTTTTTGAATAATTTACTATAGAAAAGGCAATCCTTGGCGTAATTAAAATTTGCGACAGTAGAAAATTATTTTTTGAATAATTTACTATAGAAAAGGCAATCCCTGGCGCAATTAAAATTGCGACAGTAGAAAATTATTTTTTGAATAATTTACTATAGAAACGGCAATCCCTGGCGTAATTAAAATTTGCGACAGTAAAAAATTATTTTTTGAATAATTTACTATAGAAAAGGCAATCCCTGGCGCACTTAAAATTTGCGACAGTAAAAAATTATTTTTTGAATAATTTACTATAGAAAAGCAATCCCTGGCGCACTTAAAATTTGCGACAGTAAAAAATTATTTTTTGCAAAATTTACTATAGAAAAGGCAATCCCTGGCGCACTTAAAATTTGCGACAGTAAAAAATTATTTTTTGAATAATTTACTATAGAAAAGGCAATCCCTGGCGTAGTTAAAATTTGCGACAGTTGAAAATTATTTTTTGAATAATTTACTATAGAAAAGGCAATCCCTGGCGCAATTAAAATTTGCGACAGTAAAAAATTATTTTTTGCAAAATTTACTATAGAAAAGGCAATCCCTGGCGTAATTAAAATTTGCGACAGTATAAAATTATTTTTTGAATAATTTACTATAGAAAAGGCAATCCCTGGCGCACTTAAAATTTTCGACAGTAAAAAATTATTTTTTGAATAATTTACTATAGAAAAGGCAATCCCTGGCGCAATTAAAATTTGCGACAGTATAAAATTATTTTTGGAATAATTTACTATAGAAAAGGCAATCCCTGGCGTAATTAAAATTTTCGACAGTAAAAAATTAATATTTTGAAAAATTTACTGTAGAAAAGGCAATACCTGGCGCAATTAAAATTTGCGACAGTAGAAAATTATTTTTTGAATAATTTACTATAGAAAAGGCAATCCCTGGTGCAATTAAAATTCGCGACAGTAGAAAATTATTTTTTGAAAAATTTACTGTAGAAAAGGCAATCCCTGGCGCAATTAAAATTTGCGACAGTAGAAAATTATTTTTTGAATAATTTACTATAGTAAAAAATTATTTTGTGAGAAATTTACTATAGAAAAGGCAATCCCTGGCGCACTTAAAATTTGCGACAGTAGAAAATTATTTTTTGAAAAATTTACTATAGAAAAGGCAATCCCTGGCGTAATTAAAATTTGCGACAGTATAAAATAATTTTTTGAATAATTTACTATAGAAAAGGCAATCCCTGGCGTAATTAAAATTTGCGACAGTATAAAATTATTTTTTGAATTATTTACTATAGAAAAGGCAATCCCTGGCGCAATTAAAATTTGCGACAGTTGAAAATTATTTTTTGAATAATTTACTATAGAAAAGGCAATCCCTGGCGCAATTAAAATTTGCGACAGTTGAAAATTATTTTTTGAATAATTTACTATAGAAAAGGCAATCCCTGGCGTAATTAAAATTTGCGACAGCAAAAATTATTTTTTGAATAATTTACTATAGAAAAGGCAATCCCTGGGATATTTAAAATTTGCGACAGTAGAAAATTATTTTTTGAATAATTTACTATAGAAAAGGCAATCCCTGGCGCACTTAAAATTTGCGACAGTAGAAAATTATTTTTTGAAAAATTTACTATAGGGCAATCCCTGGCGTAATAAAAATTTGCGACAGTATAAAATTATTTTTTGAATAATTTACTATAGAAAAGGCAATCCCTGGCGCAATTAAAATTTGCGACAGTAAAAAATTATTTTGTGAGAAATTTACTATAGAAAAGGCAATCCCTGGGATATTTAAAATTTGCGACAGTAGAAAATTATTTTTTGAATAATTTACTATAGAAAAGTAATCCCTGGGATATTTAAAATTTGCGACAGTAAAAAATTATTTTGTGAGAAATTTACTATAGAAAAGGCAATCCCTGGCGCACTTAAAATTTGCGACAGTAGAAAATTATTTTTTGAAAAATTTACTATAGAAAAGGCAATCCCTAGCGTAATTAAAATTTGCGACAGTATAAAATTATTTTTTGAATAATTTACTATAGAAAAGGCAATCCCTGGCGCACTTAAAATTTGCGACAGTAAAAAATTATTTTGTGAGAAATTTACTATAGAAAAGGCAATCCCTGGCGCACTAAAAATTTGCGACAGTAGAAAATTATTTTTTGAAAAATTTACTATAGAAAAGGCAATCCCTGGCGTAATTAAAATTTGCGACAGTATGAAATTATTTTTTGAATAATTTACTATAGAAAAGGCAATCCCTGGCGTAACTAAAATTTTCGACAGTAAAAAATTGATGTTTTGAAAAATTTACTGTAGAAAAGGCAATCCCTGGCGCAATTAAAATTTGCGACAGTAGAAAATTATTTTTTGAATAATTTACTATAGAAAAGGCAATCCCTGGCGCAATTAAAATTTGCGACAGTAGAAAATTATTTTTTGAAAAATTTACTGTAGAAATGGCAATCCCTGGCGCAATTAAAATTTGCGACAGTAGAAAATTATTTTTTGAATAATTTACTATAGAAAAGGCAATCCCTGGCGCACTTAAAATTTGCGACAGTAAAAAATTATTTTGTGAGAAATTTACTATAGAAAAGGCAATCCCTGGGATATTTAAAATTTGCGACAGTAGAAAATTATTTCTTGAATAATTTACTATAGAAAAGGCAATCCCTGGCGTAATTAAAATTTGCGACAGTAGAAAATTATTTTTTGAATAATTTACTATAGAAAAGGCAATCCCTGGCGCAATTAAAATTTGCGACAGTAAAAAATTATTTTTTGCAAAATTTACTATAGAAAAGGCAATCCCTGGCGCACTTAAAATTTGCGACAGTAGAAAATTATTTTTTGAAAAATTTACTATAGAAAAGGCAATCCCTGGCGTAATTAAAATTTGCGACAATATAAAATTATTTTTTGAATAATTTACTATAGAAAAGGCAATCCCTGGCGTAATTAAAATTTTCGACAGTAAAAAATTAATGTTTTGAAAAATTTACTGTAGAAAAGGCAATCCCTGGCGCAATTAAAATTTGCGACAGTAGAAAATTATTTTTTGAATAATTTACTATAGAAAAGGCAATTCCTGGCGTAATTAAAATTTGCGACAGTAGAAAATTATTTTTTGAATAATTTACTATAGCAAAGGCAATCCCTGGCGCAATCAAAATTTGCGACAGTAAAAAATTATTTTTTGCAAAATTTACTATAGAAAAGGCAATCCCTGGCGCACTTAAAATTTTCGACAGTAAAAAATTATTTTTTGAATAATTTACTATAGAAAAGGCAATCCCTGGCGCAATTAAAATTTGCGACAGTAAAAAATTATTTTTTGCAAAATTTACTATAGAAAAGGCAATCCCTGGCGCACTTAAAATTTGCGACAGTAAAAAATTATTTTGTGAGAAATTTACTATAGAAAAGGCAATCCCTGGCGCACTTAAAATTTGCGACAATAGAAAATTATTTTTTTAAAAATTTACTATAGAAAAGGCAATCCCTGGCGTAATTAAAATTTGCGACAGTATAAAATTATTTTTTGAATAATTTACTATAGAAAAGGCAATCCCTGGCGTAATTAAAATTTGCGACAGTATAAAATTATTTTTTGAATAATTTACTATAGAAAAGGCAATCCCTGGCGCAGTTAAAATTTGCGACAGTTGAAAATTATTTTTTGAATAATTTACTATAGAAAAGGCAATCCCTGGCGCAATTAAATTTGCGACAGTAAAAAATTATTTTTTGCAAAATTTACTATAGAAAAGGCAATCCCTGGCGCACTTAAAATTTGCGACAGTAAAAAATTATTTTGTGAGAAATTTACTATAGAAAAGGCAATCCCTGGCGCACTTAAAATTTGCGACAATAGAAAATTATTTTTTGAAAAATTTACTATAGAAAGGCAATCCCTGGCGTAATTAAAATTTGCGACAGTATAAAATTATTTTTTGAATAATTTACTATAGAAAAGGCAATCCCTGGCGTAATTAAAGTTTGCGACAGTATAAAATTATTTTTTGAATAATTTACTATAGAAAAGGCAATCCCTGGCGCAATTAAAATTTGCGACAGTTGAAAATTATTTTTTGAATAATTTACTATAGGAAAGGCAATCCCTGGCGCATTTACAATTTGCGACAGTTGAAAATTATTTTTTGAATAATTTACTATAGAAAAGGCAATCCCTGGCGCAATTAAAATTTGCGACAGTAAAAAATTATTTTTTGCAAAATTAACTATAGAAAAGGCAATCCCTGGCGCACTTAAAATTTGCGACAGTAAAAAATTATTTTGTGAGAAATTTACTATAGAAAAGGCAATCCCTGGCGCACTTAAAATTTGCGACAGTAGAAAATTATTTTTTGAAAAATTTACTATAGAAAGGCAATCCCTGGCGTAATTAAAATTTGCGACAGTATAAAATTATTTTTTGAATAATTTACTATAGAAAGGCAATCCCTGGCGTAATTAAAATTTGCGACAATAGAAAATTATTTTTTGAATAATTTACTATAGAAAAGGCAATCACTGGCGCAATTAAAATTTGCGACAGTTGAAAATTATTTTTTGAATAATTTACTATAGAAAAGGCAATCCCTGGCGCAATTAAATTTGCGACAGTAAAAAATTATTTTGTGAGAAATTTACTATAGAAAAGGCAATCCCTGGCGCACTTAAAATTTGCGACAATAGAAAATTATTTTTTGAAAAATTTACTATAGAAAGGCAATCCCTGGCGTAATTAAAATTTGCGACAGTATAAAATTATTTTTTGAATAATTTACTATAGAAAAGGCAATCCCTGGCGTAATTAAAATTTGCGACAGTATAAAATTATTTTTTGAATAATTTACTATAGAAAAGACAATCCCTGGCGCAATTAAAATTTGCGACAGTTGAAAATTATTTTTTGAATAATTTACTACAGGAAAGGCAATCCCTGGCGCATTTACAATTTGCGACAGTTGAAAATTATTTTTTGAATAATTTACTATAGAAAAGGCAATCCCTGGCGCAATTAAAATTTGCGACAGTAAAAAATTATTTTTTGCAAAATTTACTATAGAAATGGCAATCCCTGGCGCACTTAAAATTTGCGACAGTAAAAAATTATTTTGTGAGAAATTTACTATAGAAAAGGCAATCCCTGGCGCACTTAAAATTTGCGACAATAGAAAATTATTTTTTGAAAAATTTACTATAGAAAAGGCAATCCCTGGCGTAATTAAAATTTGCGACAGTATAAAATTATTTTTTGAATAATTTACTATAGAAAAGGCAATCCGTGGCGTAATTAAAATTTGCGACAGTATAAAATTATTTTTTGAATAATTTACTATAGAAAAGGCAATCCGTGGCGCAATTAAAATTTGCGACAGTTGAAAATTATTTTTTGAATAATTTACTATAGAAAAGGCAATCCCTGGCGCAATTAAATTTGCGACAGTAAAAAATTATTTTTTGCAAAATTTACTATAGAAAAGGCAATCCCTGGCGCACTTAAAATTTGCGACAGTAAAAAATTATTTTGTGAGAAATTTACTATAGAAAAGGCAATACCTGGCGCACTTAAAATTTGCGACAATAGAAAATTATTTTTTGAACAATTTACTATAGAAAGGCAATCCCTGGCCAAATTAAAATTTGCGACAGTATAAAATTATTTTTTGAATAATTTACTATAGAAAAGGCAATCCCTGGCGTAATTAAAATTTGCGACAGTATAAAATTATTTTTTGAATAATTTACTATAGAAAAGGCAATCCCTGGCGCAATTAAAATTTGTGACAGTTGAAAATTATTTTTTGAATAATTTACTATAGAAAAGGCAATCCCTGGCGCAATTAAAATTTGCGACAGTAAAAAATTATTTTTTGCAAAATTTACTATAGAAAAGGCAATCCCTGACGCACTTAAAATTTGCGACAGTAAAAAATTATTTTGTGAGAAATTTACTATAGAAAAGGCAATCCCTGGCGCACTTAAAATTTGCGACAGTAGAAAATTATTTTTTGAAACATTTACTATAGAAAAGGCAATCCCTGGCGTAATTAAAATTTGCGACAGTATAAAATTATTTTTTGAATAATTTACTATAGAAAAGGCAATCCCTGGCGTAATTAAAATTTGCGACAGTATAAAATTATTTTTTGAATAATTTACTATAGAAAAGGCAATCCCTGGCGCAATTAAAATTTGCGACAGTTGAAAATTATTTTTTGAATAATTTACTATAGAAAAGGCAATCCCTGGCGTAATTAAAATTTGCGACAGTATAAAATTATTTTTTGAATAATTTACTATAGAAAAGGCAATCCCTGGCGCAATTAAAATTTGCGAGAGTAAAAAATTATTTTTTGCAAAATTTACTATAGAAAAGGCAATCCCTGGCGCACTTAAAATTTGCGACAGTAAAAAATTATTTTGTGAGAAATTTACTATAGAAAAGGCAATCCCTGGCGCACTTAAAATTTGCGACAATAGAAAATTATTTTTTGAAAAATTTACTATAGAAAAGGCAATCCCTGGCGTAATTAAAATTTGCGACAGTATAAAATTATTTTTTGAATAATTTACTATAGAAAAGGCAATCCCTGGCGCACTTAAAATTTTCGACAGTAAAAAATTATTTTTTGAATAATTTACTATAGAAAAGGCAATCCCTGGCGCAATTAAAATTTGCGACAGTAGAAAATTATTTTTTGAATAATTTACTATAGAAAAGGCACCCCCTGGCGTAATTAAAATTTGCGACAGTAAAAAATTATTTTTTGAATAATTTACTATAGAAAAGGCAATCCTTGGCGCACTTAAAATTTGCGACAGTAAAAAATTATTTTTTGAATAATTTACTATAGAAAAGGCAATCGCTGGCGTAATTAAAATTTGCGACAGTATAAAATTATTTTTGGAATAATTTACTATAGAAAAGGCAATCCCTGGCGTAATTAAAATTTTCGACAGTAAAAAATTAATATTTTGAAAAATTTACTGTAGAAAAGGCAATACCTGGCGCAATTAAAATTTGCGACAGTAGAAAATTATTTTTTGAATAATTTACTATAGAAAAGGCAATCCCTGGTGCAATTAAAATTCGCGACAGTAGAAAATTATTTTTTGAAAAATTTACTGTAGAAAAGGCAATCCCTGGCGCAATTAAAATTTGCGACAGTAGAAAATTATTTTTTGAATAATTTACTATAGTAAAAAATTATTTTGTGAGAAATTTACTATAGAAAAGGCAATCCCTGGCGCACTTAAAATTTGCGACAGTAGAAAATTATTTTTTGAAAAATTTACTATAGAAAAGGCAATCCCTGGCGTAATTAAAATTTGCGACAGTATAAAATAATTTTTTGAATAATTTACTATAGAAAAGGCAATCCCTGGCGTAATTAAAATTTGCGACAGTATAAAATTATTTTTTGAATAATTTACTATAGAAAAGGCAATCCCTGGCGCAATTAAAATTTGCGACAGTTGAAAATTATTTTTTGAATAATTTACTATAGAAAAGGCAATCCCTGGCGCAATTAAAATTTGCGACAGTTGAAAATTATTTTTTGAATAATTTACTATAGAAAAGGCAATCCCTGGCGTAATTAAAATTTGCGACAGCAAAAATTATTTTTTGAATAATTTACTATAGAAAAGGCAATCCCTGGGATATTTAAAATTTGCGACAGTAGAAAATTATTTTTTGAATAATTTACTATAGAAAAGGCAATCCCTGGCGCACTTAAAATTTGGGACAGTAGAAAATTATTTTTTGAAAAATTTACTATAGAAAAGGCAATCCCTGGCGTAATAAAAATTTGCGACAGTATAAAATTATTTTTTGAATAATTTACTATAGAAAAGGCAATCCCTGGCGCAATTAAAATTTGCGACAGTAAAAAATTATTTTGTGAGAAATTTACTATAGAAAAGGCAATCCCTGGGATATTTAAAATTTGCGACAGTAGAAAATTATTTTTTGAATAATTTACTATAGAAAAGTAATCCCTGGGATATTTAAAATTTGCGACAGTAAAAAATTATTTTGTGAGAAATTTACTATTGAAAAGGCAATCCCTGGCGCACTTAAAATTTGCGACAGTAGAAAATTATTTTTTGAAAAATTTACTATAGAAAAGGCAATCCCTGGCGTAATTAAAATTTGCGACAGTATAAAATTATTTTTTGAATAATTTACTATAGAAAAGGCAATCCCTGGCGCACTTAAAATTTGCGACAGTAAAAAATTATTTTGTGAGAAATTTACTATAGAAAAGGCAATCCCTGGCGCACTAAAAATTTGCGACAGTAGAAAATTATTTTTTGAAAAATTTACTATAGAAAAGGCAATCCCTGGCGTAATTAAAATTTGCGACAGTATGAAATTATTTTTTGAATAATTTTCTATAGAAAAGGCAATCCCTGGCGTAACTAAAATTTTCGACAGTAAAAAATTGATGTTTTGAAAAATTTACTGTAGAAAAGGCAATCCCTGGCGCAATTAAAATTTGCGACAGTAGAAAATTATTTTTTGAATAATTTACTGTAGAAAAGGCAATCCCTGGCGCAATTAAAATTTGCGACAGTAGAAAATTATTTTTTGAAAAATTTACTGTAGAAATGGCAATCCCTGGCGCAATTAAAATTTGCGACAGTAGAAAATTATTTTTTGAATAATTTACTATAGAAAAGGCAATCCCTGGCGCACTTAAAATTTGCGACAGTAAAAAATTATTTTGTGAGAAATTTACTATAGAAAAGGCAATCCCTGGGATATTTAAAATTTGCGACAGTAGAAAATTATTTCTTGAATAATTTACTATAGAAAAGGCAATCCTTGGCGTAATTAAAATTTGCGACAGTAGAAAATTATTTTTTGAATAATTTACTATAGAAAAGGCAATCCCTGGCGCAATTAAAATTTGCGACAGTAAAAAATTATTTTTTGCAAAATTTACTATAGAAAAGGCAATCCCTGGCGCACTTAAAATTTGCGACAGTAGAAAATTATTTTTTGAAAAATTTACTCTAGAAAAGGCAATCCCTGGCGTAATTAAAATTTGCGACAGTATAAAATTATTTTTTGAATAATTTACTATAGAAAAGGCAATCCCTGGCGTAATTAAAATTTTCGACAGTAAAAAATTAATGTTTTGAAAAATTTACTGTAGAAAAGGCAATCCCTGGCGCAATTAAAATTTGCGACAGTAGAAAATTATTTTTTGAATAATTTACTATAGAAAAGGCAATTCCTGGCGTAATTAAAATTTGCGACAGTAGAAAATTATTTTTTGAATAATTTACTATAGCAAAGGCAATCCCTGGCGCAATTAAAAATTTGCGACAGTAAAAAATTATTTTTTGCAAAATTTACTATAGAAAAGGCAATCCCTGGCGCACTTAAAATTTTCGACAGTAAAAAATTATTTTTTGAATAATTTACTATAGAAAAGGCAATCCCTGGCGCAATTAAAATTTGCGACAGTAAAAAATTATTTTTTGCAAAATTTACTATAGAAAAGGCAATCCCTGGCGCACTTAAAATTTGCGACAGTAAAAAATTATTTTGTGAGAAATTTACTATAGAAAAGGCAATCCCTGGCGCACTTAAAATTTGCGACAATAGAAAATTATTTTTTTTAAAATTTACTATAGAAAAGGCAATCCCTGGCGTAATTAAAATTTGCGACAGTATAAAATTATTTTTTGAATAATTTACTATAGAAAAGGCAATCCCTGGCGTAATTAAAATTTGCGACAGTATAAAATTATTTTTTGAATAATTTACTATAGAAAAGGCAATCCCTGGCGCAATTAAAATTTGCGACAGTTGAAAATTATTTTTTGAATAATTTACTATAGAATAGGCAATCCCTGGCGCAATTAAATTTGCGACAGTAAAAAATTATTTTTTGCAAAATTTACTATAGAAAAGGCAATCCCTGGCGCACTTAAAATTTGCGACAGTAAAAAATTATTTTGTGAGAAATTTACTATAGAAAAGGCAATCCCTGGCGCACTTAAAATTTGCGACAATAGAAAATTATTTTTTGAAAAATTTACTATAGAAAGGCAATCCCTGGCGTAATTAAAATTTGCGACAGTATAAAATTATTTTTTGAATAATTTACTATAGAAAAGGCAATCCCTGGCGTAATTAAAATTTGCGACAGTATAAAATTATTTTTTGAATAATTTACTATAGAAAAGGCAATCCCTGGCGCAATTAAAATTTGCGACAGTTGAAAATTATTTTTTGAATAATTTACTATAGGAAAGGCAATCCCTGGCGCATTTACAATTTGCGACAGTTGAAAATTATTTTTTGAATAATTTACTATAGAAAAGGCAATCCCTGGCGCAATTAAAATTTGCGACAGTAAAAAATTATTTTTTGCAAAATTTACTATAGAAAAGGCAATCCCTGGCGCACTTAAAATTTGCGACAGTAAAAAATTATTTTGTGAGAAATTTACTATAGAAAAGGCAATCCCTGGCGCACTTAAAACTTGCGACAGTAGAAAATTATTTTTTGAAAAATTTACTATAGAAAGCAATCCCTGGCGTAATTAAAATTTGCGACAGTATAAAATTATTTTTTGAATAATTTACTATAGAAAGGCAATCCCTGGCGTAATTAAAATTTGCGACAATAGAAAATTATTTTTTGAATAATTTACTATAGAAAAGGCAATCCCTGGCGCAATTAAAATTTGCGACAGTTGAAAATTATTTTTTGAATAATTTACTATAGAAAAGGCAATCCCTGGCGTAATTAAAATTTTCGACAGTAAAAAATTAATGTTTTGAAAAATTTACTGTAGAAAAGGCAATCCCTGGCGCAATTAAAATTTGCGACAGTAGAAAATTATTTTTTGAATAATTTACTATAGAAAAGGCAATTCCTGGCGTAATTAAAATTTGCGACAGTAGAAAATTATTTTTTGAATAATTTACTATAGCAAAGGCAATCCCTGGCGCAATTAAAATTTGCGACAGTAAAAAATTATTTTTTGCAAAATTTACTATAGAAAAGGCAATCCCTGGCGCACTTAAAATTTTCGACAGTAAAAAATTATTTTTTGAATAATTTACTATAGAAAAGGCAATCCCTGGCGCAATTAAAATTTGCGACAGTAAAAAATTATTTTTTGCAAAATTTACTATAGAAAAGGCAATCCCTGGCGCACTTAAAATTTGCGACAGTAAAAAATTATTTTGTGAGAAATTTACTATAGAAAAGGCAATCCCTGGCGCACTTAAAATTTGCGACAATAGAAAATTATTTTTTTAAAAATTTACTATAGAAAAGGCAATCCCTGGCGTAATTAAAATTTGCGACAGTATAAAATTATTTTTTGAATAATTTACTATAGAAAAGGCAATCCCTGGCGTAATTAAAATTTGCGACAGTATAAAATTATTTTTTGAATAATTTACTATAGAAAAGGCAATCCCTGGCGCAATTAAAATTTGCGACAGTTGAAAATTATTTTTTGAATAATTTACTATAGAAAAGGCAATCCCTGGCGCAATTAAATTTGCGACAGTAAAAAATTATTTTTTGCAAAATTTACTATAGAAAAGGCAATCCCTGGCGCACTTAAAATTTGCGACAGTAAAAAATTATTTTGTGAGAAATTTACTATAGAAAAGGCAATCCCTGGCGCACTTAAAATTTGCGACAATAGAAAATTATTTTTTGAAAAATTTACTATAGAAAGGCAATCCCTGGCGTAATTAAAATTTGCGACAGTATAAAATTATTTTTTGAATAATTTACTATAGAAAAGGCAATCCCTGGCGTAATTAAAATTTGCGACAGTATAAAATTATTTTTTGAATAATTTACTATAGAAAAGGCAATCCCTGGCGCAATTAAAATATGCGACAGTTGAAAATTATTTTTTGAATAATTTACTATAGGAAAGGCAATCCCTGGCGCATTTACAATTTGCGACAGTTGAAAATTATTTTTTGAATAATTTACTATAGAAAAGGCAATCCCTGGCGCAATTAAAATTTGCGACAGTAAAAAATTATTTTTTGCAAAATTTACTATAGAAAAGGCAATCCCTGGCGCACTTAAAATTTGCGACAGTAAAAAATTATTTTGTGAGAAATTTACTATAGAAAAGGCAATGCCTGGCGCACTTAAAATTTGCGACAGTAGAAAATTATTTTTTGAAAAATTTACTATAGAAAGACAATCCCTGGCGTAATTAAAATTTGCGACAGTATAAAATTATTTTTTGAATAATTTACTATAGAAAGGCAATCCCTGGCGTAATTAAAATTTGCGACAATAGAAAATTATTTTTTGAATAATTTACTATAGAAAAGGCAATCCCTGGCGCAATTAAAATTTGCGACAGTTGAAAATTATTTTTTGAATAATTTACTATAGAAAAGGCAATCCCTGGCGCAATTAAATTTGCGACAGTAAAAAATTATTTTGTGAGAAATTTACTATAGAAAAGGCAATCCCTGGCGCACTTAAAATTTGCGACAATAGAAAATTATTTTTTGAAAAATTTACTATAGAAAGGCAATCCCTGGCGTAATTAAAATTTGCGATAGTATAAAATTATTTTTTGAATAATTTACTATAGAAAAGGCAATCCCTGGCATAATTAAAATTTGCGACAGTATAAAATTATTTTTTGAATAATTTACTATAGAAAAGGCAATCCCTGGCGCAATTAAAATTTGCGACAGTTGAAAATTATTTTTTGAATAATTTACTATAGGAAAGGCAATCCCTGGCGCATTTACAATTTGCGACAGTTGAAAATTATTTTTTGAATAATTTACTATAGAAAAGGCAATCCCTGGCGCAATTAAAATTTGCGACAGTAAAAAATTATTTTTTGCAAAATTTACTATAGAAAAGGCAATCCCTGGCGCACTTAAAATTTGCGACAGTAAAAAATTATTTTGTGAGAAATTTACTATAGAAAACGCAATCCCTGGCGCACTTAAAATTTGCAACAATAGAAAATTATTTTTTGAAAAATTTACTATAGGAAAGGCAATCCCTGGCGTAATTAAAATTTGCGACAGTATAAAATTATTTTTTGAATAATTTACTATAGAAAAGGCAATCCGTGGCGTAATTAAAATTTGCGACAGTATAAAATTATTTTTTGAATAATTTACTATAGAAAAGGCAATCCCTGGCGCAATTAAAATTTGCGACAGTTGAAAATTATTTTTTGAATAATTTACTATAGAAAAGGCAATCCCTGGCGCAATTAAATTTGCGACAGTAAAAAATTATTTTTTGCAAAATTTACTATAGAAAAGGCAATCCCTGGCGCACTTAAAATTTGCGACAGTAAAAAATTATTTTGTGAGAAATTTACTATAGAAAAGGCAATACCTGGCGCACTTAAAATTTGCGACAATAGAAAATTATTTTTTGAACAATTTACTATAGAAAGGCAATCCCTGGCCTAATTAAAATTTGTGACAGTATAAAATTATTTTTTGAATAATTTACTATAGAAAAGGCAATCCCTGGCGTAATTAAAATTTGCGACAGTATAAAATTATTTTTTGAATAATTTACTATAGAAAAGGCAATCCCTGGCGCAATTAAAATTTGTGACAGTTGAAAATTATTTTTTGAATAATTTACTATAGAAAAGGCAATCCCTGGCGCAATTAAAATTTGCGACAGTAAAAAATTATTTTTTGCAAAATTTACTATAGAAAGGCAATCCCTGGCGTAATTAAAATTTGCGACAGTATAAAATTATTTTTTGAATAATTTACTATAGAAAAGGCAATCCCTGGCGTAATTAAAATTTGCGACAGTATAAAATTATTTTTTGAATAATTTACTATAGAAAAGGCAATCCCTGGCGCAATTAAAATTTGCGACAGTTGAAAATTATTTTTTGAATAATTTACTATAGGAAAGGCAATCCCTGGCGCATTTACAATTTGCGACAGTTGAAAATTATTTTTTGAATAATTTACTATAGAAAAGGCAATCCCTGGCGCAATTAAAATTTGCGACAGTAAAAAATTATTTTTTGCAAAATTTACTATAGAAAAGGCAATCCCTGGCGCACTTAAAATTTGCGACAGTAAAAAATTATTTTGTGAGAAATTTACTATAGAAAAGGCAATGCCTGGCGCACTTAAAATTTGCGACAGTAGAAAATTATTTTTTGAAAAATTTACTATAGAAAGAAAATCCCTGGCGTAATTAAAATTTGCGACAGTATAAAATTATTTTTTGAATAATTTACTATAGAAAGGCAATCCCTGGCGTAATTAAAATTTGCGACAATAGAAAATTATTTTTTGAATAATTTACTATAGAAAAGGCAATCCCTGGCGCAATTAAAATTTGCGACAGTTGAAAATTATTTTTTGAATAATTTACTATAGAAAAGGCAATCCCTGGCGCAATTAAATTTGCGACAGTAAAAAATTATTTTGTGAGAAATTTACTATAGAAAAGGCAATCCCTGGCGCACTTAAAATTTGCGACAATAGAAAATTATTTTTTGAAAAATTTACTATAGAAAGGCAATCCCTGGCGTAATTAAAATTTGCGATAGTATAAAATTATTTTTTGAATAATTTACTATAGAAAAGGCAATCCCTGGCATAATTAAAATTTGCGACAGTATAAAATTATTTTTTGAATAATTTACTATAGAAAAGGCAATCCCTGGCGCAATTAAAATTTGCGACAGTTGAAAATTATTTTTTGAATAATTTACTATAGGAAAGGCAATCCCTGGCGCATTTACAATTTGCGACAGTTGAAAATTATTTTTTGAATAATTTACTATAGAAAAGGCAATCCCTGGCGCAATTAAAATTTGCGACAGTAAAAAATTATTTTTTGCAAAATTTACTATAGAAAAGGCAATCCCTGGCGCACTTAAAATTTGCGACAGTAAAAAATTATTTTGTGAGAAATTTACTATAGAAAACGCAATCCCTGGCGCACTTAAAATTTGCGACAATAGAAAATTATTTTTTGAAAAATTTACTATAGGAAAGGCAATCCCTGGCGTAATTAAAATTTGCGACAGTATAAAATTATTTTTTGAATAATTTACTATAGAAAAGGCAATCCGTGGCGTAATTAAAATTTGCGACAGTATAAAATTATTTTTTGAATAATTTACTATAGAAAAGGCAATCCCTGGCGCAATTAAAATTTGCGACAGTTGAAAATTATTTTTTGAATAATTTACTATAGAAAAGGCAATCCCTGGCGCAATTAAATTTGCGACAGTAAAAAATTATTTTTTGCAAAATTTACTATAGAAAAGGCAATCCCTGGCGCACTTAAAATTTGCGACAGTAAAAAATTATTTTGTGAGAAATTTACTATAGAAAAGGCAATACCTGGCGCACTTAAAATTTGCGACAATAGAAAATTATTTTTTGAACAATTTACTATAGAAAGGCAATCCCTGGCCTAATTAAAATTTGTGACAGTATAAAATTATTTTTTGAATAATTTACTATAGAAAAGGCAATCCCTGGCGTAATTAAAATTTGCGACAGTATAAAATTATTTTTTGAATAATTTACTATAGAAAAGGCAATCCCTGGCGCAATTAAAATTTGTGACAGTTGAAAATTATTTTTTGAATAATTTACTATAGAAAAGGCAATCCCTGGCGCAATTAAAATTTGCGACAGTAAAAAATTATTTTTTGCAAAATTTACTATAGAAAAGGCAATCCCTGGCGCACTTAAAATTTGCGACAGTAAAAAATTATTTTGTGAGAAATTTACTATAGAAAAGGCAATCCCTGGCGCACTTAAAATTTGCGACAGTAGAAAATTATTTTTTGAAAAATTTACTATAGAAAAGGCAATCCCTGGCGTAATTAAAATTTGCGACAGTATAAAATTATTTTTTGAATAATTTACTATAGAAAAGGCAATCCCTGGCGTAATTAAAATTTGCGACAGTATAAAATTATTTTTTGAATAATTTACTATAGAAAAGGCAATCCCTGGCGCAATTAAAATTTGCGACAGTTGAAAATTATTTTTTGAATAATTTACTATAGAAAAGGCAATCCCTGGCGTAATTAAAATTTGCGACAGTATAAAATTATTTTTTGAATAATTTACTATAGAAAAGGCAATCCCTGGCGCAATTAAAATTTGCGAGAGTAAAAAATTATTTTGTGAGAAATTTACTATAGAAAAGGCAATCCCTGGGATATTTAAAATTTGCGACAGTAGAAAATTATTTTTTGAATAATTTACTATAGAAAAGGCAATCCCTGGCGTAATTAAAATTTGCGACAGTAGAAAATTATTTTTTGAATAATTTACTATAGAAAAGGTGTTCTGTTGCACTTTTTAAGGATAAAGGTTGCAACAAGGACCGTGATGTACTTTCCTCGAGAGGAGAAGTTCACTAGCCCTGAGAGATATTAATTCGTACTATCGTCTATCATACGGCAATTAATAGACCACTCCGTTTGTTTTAGCACTGGATTTTTATTATTTTAATACAACTTGATACACACGGCTTAAAATTAACCGGCAGTCTTAATTTAGTCAAACTGTTTCTATATCTGACCGTAATATCGGCCTTCACAATCTTATTGTCAAATTGATTACTGAACGTTGCATTTCAAACTTCACTGAACTTAACTGAATAACTATGTTTAACTGAAAAACTGAACTTGTAAACTTAACTCAAATAACTTAAGAAACCGGACTTTAACTTAACCGATAACTTGATAATCTGAAGACTGTCTCTCTGGGCTCAGAATGCACCTCTTTTATATTTTGGGATGGTGCAATTTTTTAAGAGGCAACACCAAGGTTGCGAAGTATAAAAGAATCGGCATGATTGCCTAAGGGGCTGCATCATCATAATTAAACTTACCTTTTCCTAGGGTTGTGACACCTTTTGAAAATTTAATGGTGCCGCAACTCATAAGGTAAGTGTCATAACATGAAAGAATATTTTTATTATGTATAACTAAAAGAATACGGCATGCAATGGGCATACGAAATATTCTTTAAATATATTTCCGCGTATACATCACAGCATTTCAACATGCCGCATGCGCAGTTGAATTTCCCAACATATGTATTGCAAGCGCCACTGCGGTTGCTTAAGGGAGTTCATACATATGTAAGTATGCTGATGCCGTTGCATGGGTGACGCGCAATAATTTGGCTTGTATAATGCCGGTATAATGTAGGTCAGTACATTATGTGTATGAAATCGTCGTGAGGGAATTCCATGGGGATTTCCTATTTTTGTATTTATATAGCCGTGAAGGCCAAGAGTATGCCGGCGGCGAATTATTGAGAAATTAATATTGCTGACTGGAGGGAATAAAAGTGTACAGTTTTTATGACTGTAAAATATGTAAAATATTGATTGTTTTTAGGTCATATGATATGGATGATTAATTATGCATGATAATGCATGATATGGTTGATTATGAGTATATGAGTGTGAACTCATTACACCTTTCCCCTTAAAAAAGAAAGTTCTAAGAGTGAAATGATTGGAACTTTCGTGAGTAATATGTTTTAAAAAGGAGAAAAGGAGGTTGCTTTCTTGCCCATATTTATGATATTTATGATATTACCTGCTAATTTTTATAATATGGTTAACTATTTTTATTGGTAATGCTATTCTCTATTTTCTAACTGTTATATTTTATTCGTAATTCATGTATTGCTTAATTTGTTTTGTATTTCTTAGCTAAGTTATTCGAATATTTATTATTAAACACACATATTTTGTATTTCTAAGTTAGTATATTTAGTTTCTAAGTTTTTCTTACGCTTATTTTGAAATCTGGTTACTTTATTCTATTTATGGTATGATTAATTGCATAATCTTAGGCGTAAAGTTATAATTTCTGACATGACTAACACGCTTAATTACATGTTTGTTTACATTATAGATATGAAGGTAAGCTTTACAAACAAAACAAAAAGTTCCCTTTTTTTTTTTTTTTTTTTTTTTTTTTTTTTTTTTTTTTTTACTTATCTTGTACTGTTAAGCGATATTCAGAAGCTACGGCAAGAGGTTCTGAGATTTTTTTTATTTCTTCTTTTATTTTTCTTTTCATTAGGTTTTTTCTTTTGCAATTTCTGATCAATAATGTTAATGCTGTTGTGAGTATAAAAATAATTATCAAGTATAGCATAGAATAATGATGTATGGAGTGAGGTGTGAGTGTATTACTAGAGGTTTCCTCATGATATTTTTGTTCATTTATTGCCGTTCTGAGTTGCAGAAGGTCTTGGTCATCGTGAAATTTGATTACCTTTACATTTGCTTTGGCGATGCTATGTTTTTGTTGCGGGTATGATGGTATTTCGTAGGTAAGGTTTAGAGAAGGTAGGTAGTGGTTGTTTAGCTTGATTTCTTTTACGTTATGAGCTTGAATTATGAGATCTTTGGTGCGTAAGTGGCATCCAATGGATAGTTCAATCACGCCTGTACTGTTCAGTTTATATGGTGTTATTACGTCATCACATACGGAGTCTACTGTTACGGGGTCTTTCATGGAAAACAGCCATTTATTTGGTTGTGAAAGTTGTATCCAGAAGTCCATTTTTGGTACTGTCTGAATGTCGCAATGAGAAGGAATTTTATCAGAGTGTTTTAACAGGTCTATTTCGCATAGATTATTTACTGAGTGTACGTTGAAAATTGGATGTAAGATTCGACAGAGATAGTGTACTAGATTGGATGTTTGGCAATTGTGTAAATCATAATTATTTAGCGAATAGTAATGTTCTCTATTGTAGTCTATCACTAAATATTCCAAAGAGGGTTTTATGTAGGCGAAATTGTTATTATGAAGGGTCGGAAATGGATAAACCTTTAGCAATTGGTAATTGTCTTTAAATGGTAGGGGAAGTTTGAGGTGAAAGATTATTTTATTAGATATTATTGCTGCGCTGACAGAACTGATTTGATAGATCTGTAGGAGATTACTTTGGGCTTTATTGATGGGGAGTGTTAAAGTGTTGGGTATTTCTTTCTGGATAATTTCTAGTAATTCTTTGATTTGTGGGGGAGTGACTATTGAGGGGTGTGGTCTTCCGTGTCGTACATCTGTTACGAGATCAATAAGGATGTTTTGTATATTGTTGTATCTAATCATCATTAATGTCGTCAATGATACCATTGTTTCAAGTTCTAGTGTTATGTTTTGTTTGAGTATTTCTGTGGACATATGGTTTCCAAGATTAACTAGTTTTCCTAATTTCTTTTCGATGTGTAAAAATTGTTCCTTTATAGTGTATTGTGTTTTGTTGAAAATGTTAACAGTTGTATCCATTATGAGAGTTTGATTTGTTATTAACTCTAGTAGATGATCTTCGTTACCTTTAAGTGCTTCAATTTGGTTGTTGAATTTTATAGCATCTTCCTCATCTAGAGTTCCGAATAATGTTTTGCTAAGTGTGCCTACGAAGTTGATAGCTCCTCTTTTATATCTGCCGCGTGTTGGTTTTAATAACTCATCATTCTGCTGTAGCACACGAGCTAGGGTATGTAGCTGGTGAGTTATATCCGCACACAATGGTTGTCTGTTATAATTAGATTCCAAAATATCGCAAAGTTTTTGGGCGGTTTCCGTACAGTTTACCAGTTTTAAAAGCTCGAAACGAAAGTGTGTGAGATCGTAGTATATAATCACCTTCCATTCATTGCTAAATAGACCTATTCGGCCTACTTCTTCGAAGAATATTCCTGGGTTGGAGCTCAGGGAAGTGATTCGGATAGCCTGACTTGATGTTGGCGCATTGATCAGAAGCAAAATAGTCGTCACAGTGGTGATGATGCTGTAGTTATTTAAGGTAATTAGGTTCAGTCCATAAATAATTTTAAATGGTTATTATGAACAGTTTTCATCCTATTGCGTATGTTAATGGTTGAGTTTTCGGTAGAACTAATCTTTACTATTTCGTATGGACCAGTCCACAAAGGTGAAAGCTTATTCTTTCGTGAATGGTTTTTTAACAGAACTTTATCACCGATACAAAAAATCTTAGTTTGAGCAGTTTTATCGTATACATTTTTCGATTTTTCCTTATTATTTATAATGTTTTCTTTAGCTATTTGATGACTATGCTGAAGTCTTGCTTTGAGCTCATTATTGTAATTGTCATAATTGTAATTTATCTTAGGATTATTTGTGACTAATGCCGGCAGTTTGGGCGTAAAACCATAGAGAAGCTCATAAGGGGGGAAATTAGTACTACTATGTATACTCGTATTATAGACGTAGATAGCGTATGGGATCCACGTATCCCATGTCAAGGGGTCGCGGTTGACATAATGTCGAAGATATTCCGCTAGGGTCCTGTGGCTTCTTTCTAAAGCTCCGTTGGTTTGCGGATGATAGGGAGTCGTCTGTAATTTCTTTATGTGAAGCATTTTACACATTTGAGAAAACAAGTCACTCAAAAAGTTGGATCCTTGGTCTGTCAAAATAGACTCTGGTATTCCATGTCTACAAATGATGTTAGTTACGAAGGCTTCGGCTACCGTTCTGGCTTCAGCATTGCTCAGAGGTATGGCCTCAGTATACTTAGTAAGATCGTCCTGGAATGTTAAGAGATATTTATGACCGTTGTGACTGACCGGCAAGGGGCCAACTACATCTAGCGCGATTCTTTCGAAAGGCTTAGAGCTGGTAGTGGTTATCTTCATGGGTATCCGAGGATTCTTGCTTAATTTATTTGACTGGCATGATTTACATATCTTGATGTAATTCTCGACATCACGAGTTATACCAGGCCAGTTATACGAGGTTTGAATTTTTTTTATGGTACGTGTAATACCTTGATGACCACCTAGAGGGGTGTCATGACACATACGTATGATTTCTTTTTGTTTTTCCTTATCGGTAATGGTGGTTATCGAAGAGAGATATAAGGTGACCGGTAATTTGTCGAAAACTAATGAGACTAGAATTTTAAACTCGAAATGTATGCTTGGGTCAACCTTTGGTACGTAAATACTAATTTCGGTTTGCTTGTTCTTTAAGCAGTGTTCTTTGAATTCCAACAAAGTTGTAATTACTTGTTTATAGTCATTCTCGTTCCTCATCGGGTAGGCTGTTTTAGATATTACGAACGTTTGCTTTTTTGCAGATAAGACTTCTATCTGTGAAGTTAACACGTTTAGATTTGGGAATATTTCCTTTAGGGAATCCTCAATGGGATTATATGTTTTAGATAGTATAAAATATTTGAAATAGATACCTTTCTTGTTAATCAGATTTTCTGGTTTTTCGTGGACGAGATCTATTCCAGCATGAGGAGAAGATATACATTTGTTATATATTCTGTCAAGTAAAGATAGATCCTGGGAATTCTTTTGCAATGCTTTTGCCTGATTACGAGTTACCGTATTCACGCATTTTTCTTCTTGTTCTGGGGGATTTAACCGGCTTAATGCATCAGCATTAGCGTTTAGTAATCCTGGTTTATGAAAGATTTTATAGTCGTATTCCTCCAATTTTATTCTCCAGCGCATAAGGCGGGAGGAGGAATCTTTCAGACTCATTAACCATACCAAGGGCTTGTGGTCTGTTATAATATTGAACTTTCTCCCGTACAAATATGGTCGAAATTGTTCTACTGCGTAGATGATAGCCAGGAGTTCTTTTTCTATTGTAGAATACCTAGTTTCTGCTTGATTCATCGTTCGACTAGCATAACATATAGGTCTGTCTTTTCCTATAGGTCCTTGCGACAAAATTGCGCCTAAAGCAAATTCACTGGCGTCTGTAGTGACATTAAAATCTTGCGTGAAGTCGGGATATGCAAGAATAGGAGCTGCTATTAGTTTTAGTTTTAGCTCTCTGAATGATTCGTCACAAAAACTATCCCACTTAAATGGTATATCCTTTTTCAGTAGGTTAGTTAGAGGCTTGGCTAATTTAGAAAAATTAGGGATAAAACGCCTGTAGTAACCAGCAAAACCGAGAAAAGCTTTTATATCCTTAGGTTTTTTAGGTACTGGATAGGTTTTGACAGTTTTAATTTTGTTAGGATCAGGGAGTACGCCTTGTTCGCCAACTACGTGTCCTAGATAGGCTATTTCTTTTCGTAAGAAATGACACTTATCTGGCTGTAGTTTAAGTCTGTGATCTCTCAATCTTTGGAACACTTCTATAAGCTTGGTATTGTGATCGTGCAGATCATAGCCATATACGACAATGTCGTCTAGGTATACGAAACATCTTAAGCCTTGAAGACCTGTTAAAGCGGTGTTCATCAGCCTTTGAAAGGTCGCTGGTGCACCTTTCAAACCGAAGGGCATTCGATTATAGTGAAAGTGTCCAAATGGAGTGCTGAAGGCAGTTTTCTCCTTATCATCTTCACACATCGGAATTTGGTGAAAACCACTTGCTAGATCTAACGTAGAGAAATATTTCGATCTACCTAGTTGGTCGAGTATTTCTGTTATATTTGGAAGAGGATAGGCATCGCCTATCGTGACTTCATTGAGTCTTCGAAAATCTATGACAACTCGCCAGCGTTTTTGACCGGATGGGTCTGGTTTCTTTGGAACTAATAAAAGAGGGGAGTTCCAAGGACTACGGCTTGGACTGATAATATCTTGTTCAAGCATGTCTAAAATCTGTTTGTTAATCTCTTCCTTTTGTGTTTCAGGTAACCGGTAAGGTTTTACGTGTATTGGCCCAGTGTTATTTAAGACTGGTATAGAATGTTTAGCTGCGTCAGTGCAGGTGAGATAATCTCCTTCAAAAAAAAATAAATCATTAAAATCACGACAGATTCTCAAGATTGAACTCCGTTCTTCTTTATTGCAATGTTCCAACTGCAAGTTATCTATTAGATTTTTTAATCGATTTTCTATGGGATCTTTTTTGTACTCAGTTTCTATCACCTGATATTCGTCTAAGTCTTCCCAAACAAGATTAATTTGCTGCGGATTAATGTCAACTTCTGCGTCTGTGGAATTTAATATTGAAATTGTCGCATAATCCTTATGTGCATTTACAAGGGTATTACCTACAAATACGCCAGGTAAAATTTCTGTTTTTATACAAAATGCTTCTTTATTTAATTGGACAGGTATAGATAAGATTTTCTCTGAGCGTTGAGGAATTATTATATTTTGGGGAATATTTGTGTTCTGAGGAATTGAAATTTTGTTTCTAGAGTGAGCCACTATATTGTTTTGCCTTTGTTTGGCTTTATCTTCTAACTTTGGGTTCTGCGGGGAACCAAGTTTGTCTGATGAGTGGTCGCAATCTTTCTGTTGCGTAGCCGATTCACCATTTAATTTATTAGCTGCTTCGTGAGCCAATTTCTTACTTACAAGTTGCGGGTTACTTGCTAAAATATTTTTATAACTTTCTTTAATTTCCTTTGTATTTAATTTTTTATTCATCGTATCTTTGCTTATTAACGTTTCTTCATTTTCTTTGTGGCTTTCCTCTTTTATATTTCCTTGTTTTTTAAAGTTACACAGAGTTGATTTTATTCCATTATACTCATGTAATTCATCCTCAAGATTACCTGTATCATAATTTAGTGATTCTTTTAAGCACACCTCTAAGCACATATCCAGGTAGTTAATTGCACAGCCATATTCTTTCAGGAAATCGTTCCCTAGAACTCCGTCGCATGGCAATTTACTACCTTCAGGTACTATGTGGAATGGCTGTTTCATAATCACTTCCTTTCCTTGTGAGTTCAACGCTATTAATCCATTGGTTACTCCGTATGAAGAGAAACTATCACCAGCTAGAGTAGTGATTATACATCGTTTATCCTCGAATACCAATGCCTCGTCATGAGTAGACTCAGCTTTAATTAAACTGATTTCAGCACCAGTATCGAGTAGAAATCTAGCTGATGTACCTTTGGAGAAATTTACGCGGAATGTCACAGTAGGAGAGTGATTCAGAGCCTCTAGAGGTACCCTGAATTTATTTGACTTTAATGATGTATGGACGCTTGAGTCTCTATTAAGCGAGAGGGGTCGTCCTCCACTGCCTCTCGCGGAAGATCGTTTCCCGAATTTTGCGAGTTTGACCATCTGACTTGCCTAAAATTCCTAGGCTGATGATACTCGTTCGAATCTTTCCGTATAGGGGGTTGAGAAGGGTTTGTGTTGGTTCTATAAGAGGAGTTCATGTTGGGTCTATAAGAAGAGGGAGACTGAAATTGTCTCGAATTTTGGGAGCGTTTTATCTGCTCGTTATAGATTAGGCTGCGGCATTCGTTTTGCCTGTGGTTAGGTTTATTGCAATAGTTGCAAATAATTCTGTTGACTTCTCTTTTTATATTTGGAAATTTGTGAGAAAAGGAAGGAAGCTGTCTTCGTTTAAAACACACATCCTTTGTATGCCCCTTCTTACCGCAATATTCGCAGGAAGGAATTGGACTTGGCCTATGCATACTTGGTGCAATATCGTCGGCAATCCTATAAGAATGTTCGCTGGCAAAAGTAATCAGCTTTTGTAAATCGTTTTCTGAGCGGGCTTTTACTATTATACGTAAGTGTTCATTTTTTAAACCATCCTCGAATGCTCGAATGGCATTCTGCTCGTTTTCACGGAGCAAATATGCTCGAGAAGCCGTGTCTGTGGCATCATTAAAAGTGACTGCATTTAAATCAGCCAGCTTCTTGGTCGCACGTTGAGCAAATTCGGCGAGAGTTTCTCGGGGACTTTGTTTAAGGCGGATTAGTTCGCCCTGAAGCGCCACTCTTAATCTTTTTTCTTGGAATTGAGCGTTTAATTCTGCTTTTAATTCATCCCACTTCGTGAATTGTTTGAACCTAATAATGTCGTATGCAGGACCAGTAAGTTTAGTTTTCACTAACGTGAAGAATAATTTATGGTCTGCTTCGGTTTTTGCCTGGGTGAATAACAAATCTCCACAGGTTAGAAAACGGTGTAGATTCTCGGTTCGGCCATCGAACTCGGGGATCATATTACGTGCATCCGTAATGGATATTTTTAAGTCAGTCATCTCGGATTCTGGACTGGGCTTAGTAATTATAATTTCAGCAACACTAGCTGGGCGAGTGGCTACGGGTATTTCGATACTTTCACCAGAGCCTCGCCGGCTATTAGAACGTGTTATCACCACAATTTTTACGGATCACTTTCACTTCTTTTCAGTTCACTACGGCTACGTAAAACAGCACAAAAAGAGTATTATCCTAGTAATGTTTTCACCCCAAAAAAAAAATTTTTCACGACTAATTTCAGAGTTTGGTGAAAAGAGTTTTATGTAAAACAAATCAAAAATATTGCTACACTTTCAAGAAAAATTTGATATCTTAGTTGAATACTTGTAAAAGAGCTTCATGTAAAACTCTCAATCTCAAATTGGAGGAAAAATTATGCACAATATTTTGTGTTAGCGCTAGTAAAATCTCGAAACAACATCTCGAATTGATCAGAAAAAAAAAATAGAAGAAGAATGTTAACATGGTTCATGTTGTGTTTTCCTTTTTTTTTTCAAAAAAAAAAAAAGTATCTCTATAGCAGAATGTGTGTATATATATAAAGATAAAAATTTTGTGTTTTTTTTTTTTATAATAGTACGTAAAAAAAAATTTAATAGGAAAATTTTAATAGTAATTTAAAATAAACGAAATTCATTTTCTTTTTGTAATTTAAATTAAGAGAGCTTACTGAAGGAGAGCCTTGAGTTCGATCATCCTCTTTTTCAATAGGAAGTGGAGCATGAAGTCGGCGGTGTCTTCGTCTTCGTCAGCTTCACGAGCGGCTTCGGCGTATAATTTCTCGGCAAGTTCGGCGACTTCCTCTTCAATTATCTTCCGGATTCTTTCCTCCATTAGTTGATTTCTTCGAGGTTATATATATATATATATATTTTTTCACTGTTTGGCTTTCCTTAGGTGCCAGATACCTTGTGTATAAAAATTTTCTTTGGATGCCTTCTAGGCTTCAAGCTGGGGTATTTTTTTTTGAATGGGGGAAGGATCTATTGTCCTTTTTACAATCCCACCGCTGCCACCAGTTGTTCTGTTGCACTTTTTAAGGATAAAGGTTGCAACAAGGACCGTGATGTACTTTCCTCGAGAGGAGAAGTTCACTAGCCCTGAGAGATATTAATTCGTACTATCGTCTATCATACGGCAATTAATAGACCACTCCGTTTGTTTTAGCACTGGATTTTTATTATTTTAATACAACTTGATACACACGGCTTAAAATTAACCGGAAGTCTTAATTTAGTCAAACTGTTTCTATATCTGACCGTAATATCGGCCTTCACAATCTTATTGTCAAATTGATTACTGAACGTTGCATTTCAAACTTCACTGAACTTAACTGAATAACTATGTTTAACTGAAAAACTGAACTTGTAAACTTAACTCAAATAACTTAAGAAACCGGACTTTAACTTAACCGATAACTTGATAATCTGAAGACTGTCTCTCTGGGCTCAGAATGCACCTCTTTTATATTTTGGGATGGTGCAATTTTTTAAGAGGCAACACCAAGGTTGCGAAGTATAAAAGAATCGGCATGATTGCCTAAGGGGCTGCATCATCATAATTAAACTTACCTTTTCCTAGGGTTGTGACACCTTTTGAAAATTTAATGGTGCCGCAACTCATAAGGTAAGTGTCATAACATGAAAGAATATTTTTATTATGTATAACTAAAAGAATACGGCATGCAATGGGCATACGAAATATTCTTTAAATATATTTCCGCGTATACATCACAGCATTTCAACATGCCGCATGCGCAGTTGAATTTCCCAACATATGTATTGCAAGCGCCACTGCGGTTGCTTAAGGGAGTTCATACATATGTAAGTATGCTGATGCCGTTGCATGGGTGACGCGCAATAATTTGGCTTGTATAATGCCGGTATAATGTAGGTCAGTACATTATGTGTATGAAATCGTCGTGAGGGAATTCCATGGGGATTTCCTATTTTTGTATTTATATAGCCGTGAAGGCCAAGAGTATGCCGGCGGCGAATTATTGAGAAATTAATATTGCTGACTGGAGGGAATAAAAGTGTACAGTTTTTATGACTGTAAAATATGTAAAATATTGATTGTTTTTAGGTCATATGATATGGATGATTAATTATGCATGATAATGCATGATATGGTTGATTATGAGTATATGAGTGTGAACTCATTACAAAGGCAATCCCTGGCGCAATTAAAATTTGCGACAGTAAAAAATTATTTTTTGCAAAATTTACTATAGAAAAGGCAATCCCTGGCGCACTTAAAATTTGCGACAGTAAAAAATTATTTTGTGAGAAATTTACTATAGAAAAGGCAATCCCTGGCGCACTTAAAATTTGCGACAATAGAAAATTATTTTTTGAAAAATTTACTATAGAAAAGGCAATCCCTGGCGTAATTAAAATTTGCGACAGTATAAAATTATTTTTTGAATAATTTACTATAGAAAAGGCAATCCCTGGCGTAATTAAAATTTGCGACAGTATAAAATTATATTTTGAATAATTTACTATAGAAAAGGCAATCCCTGGCGCAATTAAAATTTGCGACAGTTGAAAATTATTTTTTGAATAATTTACTATAGAAAAAGCAATCCCTGGCGCAATTAAAATTTGCGACAGTAAAAAATTATTTTTTGCAAAATTTACTATAGAAAAGGCAATCCCTGGCGCACTTAAAATTTGCGGCAGTAAAAAATTATTTTGTGAGAAATTTACTATAGAAAAGGCAATCCCTGGCGCACTTAAAATTTGCGACAGTAGAAAATTATTTTTTGAAAAATTTACTATAGAAAAGGCAATCCCTGGGATATTTAAAATTTGCGACAGTAGAAAATTATTTTTTGAATAATTTACTATAGAAAAGGCAATCCCTGGCGCACTTAAAATTTGCGACAGTAGAAAATTATTTTTTGAAAAATTTACTATAGAAAAGGCAATCCCTGGCGTAATTAAAATTTGCGACAGTATAAAATTATTTTTTGAATAATTTACTATAGAAAAGGCAATCCCTGGCGTAATTAAAATTTGCGACAGTAAAAAATTATTTTGTGAGAAATTTACTATAGAAAAGGCAATCCCTGGCGCACTTAAAATTTGCGACAATAGAAAATAATTTTTTGAAAAATTTTCTGTAGAAAAGGCAATCCCTGGCGTAATTAAAATTTGCGACAGTATAAAATTATTTTTTGAATAATTTACTATAGAAATGGCAATCCCTGGCGTAATTAAAATTTGCGACAGTATAAAATTATTTTTTGAATAATTTACTATAGAAAAGGCAATCCCTGGCGCAATTAAAATTTGCGACAGTTGAAAATTATTTTTTGAATAATTTACTATAGAAAAGGCAATCCCTGGCGCAATTAAAATTTGCGACAGTAAAAAATTATTTTTTGCAAAATTTACTATAGAAAAGGCAATCCCTGGCGCACTTAAAATTTGCGACAGTAAAAAATTATTTTGTGAGAAATTTACTATAGAAAAGGCAATCCCTGGCGCACTTAAAATTTGCGACAGTAGAAAATTATTTTTTGAAAAATTTACTATAGAAAAGGCAATCCCTGGGATATTTAAAATTTGCGACAGTAGAAAATTATTTTTTGAATAATTTACTATAGAAAAGGCAATCCCTGGCGCACTTAAAATTTGCGACAGTAGAAAATTATTTTTTGAAAAATTTACTATAGAAAAGCCAATCCCTGGCGTAATTAAAATTTGCGACAGTATAAAATTATTTTTTGAATAATTTACTATAGAAAAGGCAATCCCTGGCGTAATTAAAATTTGCGACAGTATAAAATTATTTTTTGAATAATTTACTATAGAAAAGGCAATCCCTGGCGCATTTAAAATTTGCGACAGTTGAAAATTATTTTTTGAATAATTTACTATAGAAAAGGCAATCCCTGGCGCAATTAAAATTTGCGACAGTTGAAAATTATTTTTTGAATAATTTACTATAGAAAAGGCAATCCCTGGCGTAATTAAAATTTGCGACAGTAAAAAATTATTTTTTGAATAATTTTCTATAGAAAGGGCAATCCCTGGGATATTTAAAATTTGCGACAGTAGAAAATTACTTTTTGAATAATTTACTATAGAAAAGGCAATCCCTGGCGCACTTAAAATTTGCGACAGTAGAAAATTATTTTTTGAAAAATTTACTATAGAAAAGGCAATCTCTGGCGCAATTAAAATTTGCGACAGTATAAAATTATTTTTTGAATAATTTACTATAGAAAAGGCAATCCCTGGCGCAATTAAAATTTGCGACAGTAAAAACTTATTTTGTGAGAAATTTACTATAGAATAGGCAATCCCTGGGATATTTAAAATTTGCGACAGTAGAAAATTATTTTTTGAATAATTTACTATAGAAAAGGCAATCCCTGGCGTAATTAAAATTTGCGACAGTAGAAAATTATTTTTTGAATAATTTACTATAGAAAAGGCAATCCCTGGTGCAATTAAAATTTGCGACAGTAAAAAATTATTTTTTGCAAAATTTACTATAGAAAAGGCAATCCCTGGCGCACTTAAAATTTGCGACAGTAAAAAATTATTTTGTGAGAAATTTACTATAGAAAAGGCAATCCCTGGCGCACTTAAAATTTGCGACAATAGAAAATTATTTGTTGAAAAATTTACTATAGAAAAGGCAATCCCTGGCGTAATTAAAATTTGCGACAGTATAAAATTATTTTTTGAATAATTTACTATAGAAAAGGCAATCCCTGGCGTAATTAAAATTTGCGACAGTATAAAATTATTTTTCGAATAATTTACTATAGAAAAGGCAATCCCTGGCGCAATTAAAATTTGCGACAGTTCAAAATTATTTTTTGAATAATTTACTATAGAAAAGGCAATCCCTGGCGCAATTAAAATTTGCGACAGTAAAAAATTATTTTTTGCAAAATTTACTATAGAAAAGGCAATCCCTGGCGCACTTAAAATTTGCGACAGTAAAAAATTATTTTGTGAGAAATTTACTATGGAATAGGCAATCCCTGGCGCGCTTAAAATTTGCGACAGTAGAAAATTATTTTTTGAAAAATTTACTATAGAAAAGGCAATCCCTGGCGTAATTAAAATTTGCGACAGTATAAAATTATTTTTTGAATAATTTACTATAGAAAAGGCAATCCGTGGCGTAATTAAAATTTGCGACAGTAAAAAATTATTTTGTGAGAAATTTACTATAGAAAAGGCAATCCCTGGCGCACTTAAAATTTGCGACAGTAGAAAATTATTTTTTGAAAAATTTACTATAGAAAAGGCAATCCCTGGCGTAATTAAAATTTGCGACAGTATAAAATTATTTTTTGAATAATTTACTATAGAAAAGGCAATCCCTGGCGTAATTAAAATTTTCGACAGTAAAAAATTAATGTTTTGAAAAATTTACTGTAGAAAAGGCAATCCCTGGCGCAATTAAAATTTGCGACAGTAGAAAATTATTTTTTGAATAATTTACTGTAGAAAAGGCAATCCCTGGCGCAATTAAAATTTGCGACAGTAGAAAATTATTTTTTGAAAAATTTACTGTAGAAAAGGCAATCCCTGGCGCAATTAAAATTTGCGACAGTAGAAAATTATTTTTTGAATAATTTACTATAGAAAAGGCAATCCCTGGCGCACTTAAAATTTGCGACAGTAAAAAATTATTTTGTGATAAATTTACTATAGAAAAGGCAATCCCTGGGATATTTAAAATTTGCGACAGTAGAAAATTATTTTTTGAATAATTTACTATAGAAAAGGCAATCCCTGGCGTAATTAAAATTTGCGACAGTAGAAAATTATTTTTTGAATAATTTACTATAGAAAAGGCAATCCCTGGCGCAATTAAAATTTGCGACAGTAAAAAATTATTTTTTGCAAAATTTACTATAGAAATGGCAATCCCTGGCGCACTTAAAATTTGCGACAGTAGAAAATTATTTTTTTAAAAATTTACTATAGAAAAGGCAATCCCTGGCGTAATTAAAATTTGCGACAGTAAAAAATTATTTTTTGAATAATTTTCTATAGAAAGGGCAATCCCAGGGATATTTAAAATTTGCGACAGTAGAAAATTACTTTTTGAATAATTTACTATAGAAAAGGCAATCCCTGGCGCATTTAAAATTTGCGACAGTTGAAAATTATTTTTTGAATAATTTACTATAGAAAAGGCAATCCCTGGCGCAATTAAAATTTGCGACAGTTGAAAATTATTTTTTGAATAATTTACTATAGAAAAGGCAATCCCTGGCGTAATTAAAATTTGCGACAGTAAAAAATTATTTTTTGAATAATTTTCTATAGAAAGGGCAATCCCTGGGATATTTAAAATTTGCGACAGTAGAAAATTACTTTTTGAATAATTTACTATAGAAAAGGCAATCCCTGGCGCACTTAAAATTTGCGACAGTAGAAAATTATTTTTTGAAAAATTTACTATAGAAAAGGCAATCCCTGGCGTAATTAAAATTTGCGACAGTATAAAATTATTTTTTGAATAATTTACTATAGAAAAGGCAATCCCTGGCGCAATTAAAATTTGCGACAGTAAAAAATTATTTTGTGAGTAATTTACTATAGAAAAGTCAATCCCTGGGATATTTAAAATTTGCGACAGTAGAAAATTATTTTTTGAATAATTTACTATAGAAAAGGCAATGCCTGGCGTAATTAAAATTTGCGACAGTAGAAAATTATTTTTTGAATAATTTACTATAGAAAAGGCAATCCCTGGCGCAATTAAAATTTGCGACATTAAAAAATTATTTTTTGCAAAATTTACTATAGAAAAGGCAATCCCTGGCGCACTTAAAATTTGCGACAGTAAAAAATTATTTTGTGAGAAATTTACTATAGAATAGGCAATCCCTGGCGCACTTAAAATTTGCGACAATAGAAAATTATTTTTTGAAAAATTTACTATAGAAAAGGCAATCCCTGGCGTAATTAAAATTTGCGACAGTATAAAATTATTTTTTGAATAATTTACTATAGAAAAGGCAATCCCTGGCGTAATTAAAATTTGCGACAGTATAAAATTATTTTTCGAATAATTTACTATAGAAAAGGCAATCCCTGGCGCAATTAAAATTTGCGACAGTTGAAAATTATTTTTTGAATAATTTACTATAGAAAAGCCAATCCCTGGCGCAAATAAAATTTGCGACAGTAAAAAATTATTTTTTGCAAAATTTACTATAGAAAAGGCAATCCCTGGCGCACTTAAAATTTGCGACAGTAAAACATTATTTTGTGAGAAATTTACTATAGAATAGGCAATCCCTGGCGCGCTTAAAATTTGCGACAGTAGAAAATTATTTTTTGAAAAATTTACTATAGAAAAGGCAATCCCTGGCGTAATTAAAATTTGCGACAGTATAAAATTATTTTTTGAATAATTTACTATAGAAAAGGCAATCCGTGGCGTAATTAAAATTTGCGACAGTAAAAAATTATTTTGTGAGAAATTTACTATAGAAAAGGCAATCCCTGGCGCACTTAAAATTTGCGACAGTAGAAAATTATTTTTTGAAAAATTTACTATAGAAAAGGCAATCCCTGGCGTAATTAAAATTTGCGACAGTATAAAATTATTTTTTGAATAATTTACTATAGAAAAGGCAATCGCTGGCGTAATTAAAATTTTCGACAGTAAAAAATTAATGTTTTGAAAAATTTACTGTAGAAAAGGCAATCCCTGGCGCAATTAAAATTTGCGACAGTAGAAAATTATTTTTTGAATAATTTACTGTAGAAAAGGCAATCCCTGGCGCAATTAAAATTTGCGACAGTAGAAAATTATTTTTTGAAAAATTTACTGTAGAAAAGGCAATCCCTGGCGCAATTAAAATTTGCGACAGTAGAAAATTATTTTTTGAATAATTTACTATAGAAAAGGCAATCCCTGGCGCACTTAAAATTTGCGACAGTAAAAAATTATTTTGTGATAAATTTACTATAGAAAAGGCAATCCCTGGGATATTTAAATTTTGCGACAGTAGAAAATTATTTTTTGAATAATTTACTATAGAAAAGGCAATCCCTGGCGTAATTAAAATTTGCGACAGTAGATAATTATTTTTTGAATAATTTACTATAGAAAAGGCAATCCCTGGCGCAATTAAAATTTGCGACAGTAAAAAATTATTTTTTGCAAAATTTACTATAGAAATGGCAATCCCTGGCGCACTTAAAATTTGCGACAGCAGAAAATTATTTTTTGAAAAATTTACTATAGAAAAGGCAATCCCTGGCGTAATTAAAATTTGCGACAGTATAAAATTATTTTTTGAATAATTTACTATAGACAATGCAATACCTGGCGTAATTAAAATTTTCGACAGTAAAAAATTAATGTTTTGAAAAATTTACTTTAGAAAAGGCAATCCCTGGCGCAATTAAAATTTGCGACAGTAGAAAATTATTTTTTGAATAATTTACTATAGAAAAGGCAATCCCTGGCGTAATTAAAATTTGCGACAGTAGAAAATTATTTTTTGAATAATTTACTATAGAAAAGGCAATCCCTGGCGCAATTAAAATTTGCGACAGTAAAAAATTATTTTTTGCAAAATTTACTATAGAAAAGGCAATCCCTGGCGCACTTAAAATTTTCGACAGTAAAAAATTATTTTTTGAATAATTTACTATAGAAAAGGCAATCCCTGGCGCAATTAAAATTTGCGACAGTAAAAAATTATTTTGTGAGGAATTTACTATAGAAAGGGCAATCCCTGGCGTAATTAAAATTTGCGACAGTAAAAAATTATTTTTTGAATAATTTACTATAGAAAAGGCAATCCTTGGGATATTTAAAATTTGCGACAGTAGAAAATTATTTTTTGAATAATTTACTATAGAAAAGGCAATCCCTGGGATATTTAAAATTTGCGACAGTAAAAAATTATTTTGTGAGAAATTTACTATAGAAAAGGCAATCCCTGGCGCACTTAAAATTTGCGACAGTAGAAAATTATTTTTTAAAAATTTACTATAGAAAAGGCAATCCCTGGCGAAATTAAAATTTGCGACAGTATAAAATTATTTCTTGAATAATTTACTATAGAAAAGGCAATCCCTGGCGCACTTAAAATTTGCGACAGTAAAAAATTATTTCGTGAGAAATTTACTATAGAATAGGCAATCCCTGGCGCACTTAAAATTTGCGACAGTAGAAAATTATTTTTTGAAAAATTTACTATAGAAAAGGCAATCCCTGGCGTAATTAAAATTTGCGACAGTATAAAATTATTTTTTGAATAATTTACTATAGAAAAGGCAATCCCTGGCCTAATTAAAATTTTCGACAGTAAAAAATTAATGTTTTGAAAAATTTACTGTAGAAAAGGCAATCCCTGGCGCAATTAAAATTTGCGACAGTAGAAAATTATTTTTTGAATATTTTACTGTAGAAAAGGCAATCCCTGGCGCAATTAAAATTTGCGACAGTAGAAAATTATTTTTTGAAAAATTTACTGTAGAAAAGGCAATCCCTGGCGCAATTAAAATTTGCGACAGTAGAAAATTATTTTTTGAATAATTTAATATAGAAAAGGCAATCCCTGGCGCACTTAAAATTTGCGACAGTAAAAAATTATTTTGTGAGAAATTTACTATAGAAAAGGCAATCCCTGGGATATTTAAAATTTGCGACAGTAGAAAATTATTTTTTGAATAATTTACTATAGAAAAGGCAATCCCTGGCGTAATTAAAATTTGCGACAGTAGAAAATTATTTTTTGAATAATTTACTATAGAAAAGGCAATACCTGGCGCAATTAAAATTTGCGACAGTAAAAAATTATTTTTTTGCAAAATTTACTATAGAAAAGGCAATCCCTGGCGCACTTAAAATTTGCGACAGTAAAAAATTATTTTGTGAGAAATTTACTATAGAAAAGGCAATCCCTGGCGCACTTAAAATTTGCGACAATAGAAAATTATTTTTTGAAAAATTTACTATAGAAAAGGCAATCCCTGGCGTAATTAAAATTTGCGACAGTATAAAATTATTTTTTGAATAATTTACTATAGAAAAGGCAATCCCTGGCGTAATTAAAATTTGCGACAGTATAAAATTATTTTTTGAATAATTTACTATAGAAAAGGCAATCCCTGGCGCAATTAAAATTTGCGACAGTTGAAAATTATTTTTTGAATAATTTACTATAGAAAAGGCAATCCCTGGCGCAATTAAAATTTGCGACAGTAAAAAATTATTTTTTGCAAAATTTACTATAGAAAAGGCAATCCCTGGCGCACTTAAAATTTGCGACAGTAAAAAATTATTTTGTTAGAAATTTACTATAGAAAAGGCAATCCCTGGCGTAATTAAAATTTGCGACAGTATAAAATTATTTTTTGAATAATTTACTATAGAAAAGGCAATCCCTGGCGTAATTAAAATTTGCGACAATATAAAATTATTTTTTGAATAATTTACTATAGAAAAGGCAATCCCTGGCGCAATTAAAATTTGCGACAGTTGAAAATTATTTTTTGAATAATTTACTATAGAAAAGGCAATCCCTGGCGCAATTAAAATTTGCGACAGTTGAAAATTATTTTTTGAATAATTTACTGTAGAAAAGGCAATCCCTGGCGTAATTAAAATTTGCGACAGTAAAAAATTATTTTTTGAATAATTTACTATAGAAAAGGCAATCCCTGGGATATTTAAAATTTGCGACAGTAGAAAATTATTTTTTGAATAATTTACTATAGAAAAGGCAATCCCTGGGATATTTAAAATTTGCGACAGTAAAAAATTATTTTTTGAATAATTTACTATAGAAAAGGCAATCCCTGGCGTAATTAAAATTTTCGACAGTAAAAAATTATTTTTTGAATAATTTACTATAGAAAAGGCAATCCCTGGCGCAATTAAAATTTGCGACAGTAAAAAATTATTTTTTGCAAAATTTACTATAGAAAAGGCAATCCCTGGCGCACTTAAAATTTGCGACAGTAAAAAATTATTTTGTGAGAAATTTACTATAGAAAAGGCAGTCCCTGGCGCACTTAAAATTTGCGACAATAGAAAATTATTTTTTGAAAAATTTACTATAGAAAAGGCAATCCCTGGCGTAATTAAAATTTGCGACAGTATAAAATTATTTTTTGAATAATTTACTATAGAAAAGGCAATCCCTGGCGTAATTAAAATTTGCGACAGTATAAAATTATTTTTTGAATAATTTACTATAGAAAAGGCAATCCCTGGCGCAATTAAAATTTGCGACAGTTGAAAATTATTTTTTGAATAATTTACTATAGAAAAGGCAATCCCTGGCGCAATTAAAATTTGCGACAGTAAAAAATTATTTTTTGCAAAATTTACTATAGAAAAGGCAATCCCTGGCGCACTTAAAATTTGCGACAGTAAAAAATTATTTTGTTAGAAATTTACTATAGAAAAGGCAATCCCTGGGATATTTAAAATTTGCGACAGTAGAAAATTATTTTTTGAAAAATTTACTATAGAAATGGCAATCCCTGGCGTAATTAAAATTTGCGACAGTATAAAATTATTTTTTGAATAATTTACTATAGAAAAGGCAATCCCTGGCGTAATTAAAATTTTCGACAGTAAAAAATTAATGTTTTGAAAAATTTACTGTAGAAAAGGCAATCCCTGGCGCAATTAAAATTTGCGACAGTAGAAAATTATATTTTGAATAATTTACTGTAGAAAAGACAATCCCTGGCGCAATTAAAATTTGCGACAGTAGAAAATTATTTTTTGAAAAATTTACTGTAGAAAAGGCAATCCCTGGCGCAATTAAAATTTGCGACAGTAGAAAATTATGTTTTGAATAATTTACTATAGAAAAGGCAATCCCTGGCGCACTTAAAATTTGCGACAGTAAAAAATTATTTTGTGAGAAATTTACTATAGAAAAGGCAATCCCTGGGATATTTAAAATTTGCGACAGTAGAAAATTATTTTTTGAATAATTTACTATAGAAAAGGCAATCCCAGGCGTAATTAAAATTTGCGACAGTAGAAAATTATTTTTTGAATAATTTACTATAGAAAAGGCAATCCCTGGCGCAGTTAAAATTTGCGACAGTAAAAAATGATTTTTTGCAAAATTTACTATAGAAAAGGCAATCCCTGGCGCACTTAAAATTTGCGACAGTAAAAAATTATTTTTTGAATAATTTACTATAGAAAAGGCAATCCCTGGCGTAATTAAAATTTGCGACAGTAAAAAATTATTTTTTGAATAATTTACTATAGAAAAGGCAATCCCTGGCGTAATTAAAATTTGCGACAGTAAAAAATTATTTTTTGAATAATTTACTATAGAAAAGGCAATCCCTGGCGCACTTAAAATTTGCGACAGTAGAAAATTATTTTTTGAATAATTTACTATAGAAAAGGCAATCCCTGGCGTATTTAAAATTTGCGACAGTAAAAAATTATTTTTTGAATAATTTACAATAGAAAAGGCAATCCCTGGCGCACTTAAAATTTGCGACAGTAAAAAATTATTTTTTGAATAATTTACTATAGAAAAGGCAATCCCTGGCGTAATTAAAATTTGCGACAGTTGAAAATTATTTTTTGAATAATTTACTATAGAAAAGGCAATACCTGGCGCAATTAAAATTTGCGACAGTAAAAAATTATTTTTTGAATAATTTACTATAGAAAAGCCAATCCCTGGCGTAATTAAAATTTGCGACAGTATAAAGTTATTTTTTGAATAATTTACTATAGAAAAGGCAATCCCTGGCGCACTTAAAATTTTCGACAGTAAAAAATTATTTTTTGAATAATTTACTATAGAAAAGGCAATCTCTGGCGCACTTAAAATTTTCGACAGTAAAAAATTATTTTTTGATTAATTTACTATAGAACAGGCAATCCCTGGCGCAATTAAAATTTGCGACAGTAGAAAATTATTTTTTGAATAATTTACTATAGAAAAGGCAATCCCTGGCGAAATTAAAATTTGCGACAGTACAAAATTATTTTTTGAATAATTTACTATAGAAAAGGCAATCCCTGGCGCACTTAAAATTTGCGACAGTTGAAAATTATTTTTTGAATAATTTACTATAGAAAAGGCAATCCCTGGCGCAATTAAAATTTGCGACAGTAAAAAATTATTTTGTGAGAAATTTACTATAGAAAAGGCAATCCCTGGGATATTTACTAATTTACTTAATAATTTACTATAGAAAAGGCAATCCCTGGCGCACTTAAAATTTGCGACAGTTGAAAATTATTTTTTGAATAATTTACTATAGAAAAGGCAATCCCTGTCGCAATTAAAATTTGCGACAGTAAAAAATTATTTTGTGAGAAATTTACTATAGAAAAGGCAATCCCTGGCGCAATTAAAATTTGCGACAGTAAAAAATTATTTTTTGCAAAATTTACTATTGAAAAGGCAATCCCTGGCGCACTTAAAATTTGCGACAGTAAAAAATTATTTTGTGAGAAATTTACTATAGAAAAGGCAATTAAAAGGCACTTAAAATTTGCGACAATAGAAAATTATTTTTTGAAAAATTTACTATAGAAAAGGCAATCCGTGCCTTATTAAAATTTGCGACAGTATAAAATTATTTTTTGAATAATTTACTATAGAAAAGGCAATCCCTATCGTAATTAAAATTTGCGACAGTATAAAATTATTTTTTGAATAATTTACTATAGAAAAGGCAATCCCTGGCGCAATTAAAATTTGCGACAGTTGAAAATTATTTTTTGAATAATTTACTATAGAAAAGGCAATCCCTGGCGCAATTAAAATTTGCGACAGTAAAAAATTATTTTTTGCAAAATTTACTATAGAAAAGGCAATCCCTGGCGCACTTAAAATTTGCGACAGTAAAAAATTATTTTGTGAGAAATTTACTATAGAAAAGGCAATCCCTGGCGCACTTAAAATTTGCGACAGTATAAAATTATTTTTTGAATAATTTACTATAGAAATTCAATCCCTGGGGCAATTACAATTTGCGACAGTTGAAAATTATTTTTTGAATAATTTACTACAGAAAAGGCAATCCCTGGCCTAATTAAAATTTTCGACAGTAAAAAATTAATATTTTGAAAAATTTACTGTAGAAAAGGCAATCCCTGGCGCAATTAAAATTTGCGACAGTAGAAAATTATTTTTTGAATAATTTACTGTAGAAAAGGCAATCCCTGGCGCAATTAAAATTTGCGACAGTAGAAAATTATTTTTTGAAAAATTTACTGTAGAAAAGGCAATCCCTGGCGCAATTAAAATTTGCGACAGTAGAAAATTATTTTTTGAATAATTTACTATAGAAAAGGCAATCCCTGGCGCACTTAAAATTTGCGACAGTAAAAAAATATTTTGTGAGAAATTTACTATAGAAAAGGCAATCCCTGGGATATTTAAAATTTGCGACAGTAGAAAATTATTTTTTGAATAATTTACTATAGAAAAGGCAATCCCTGACGCAATTAAAATTTGCGACAGTAGAAAATTTTTTTTTGAATAATTTACTATAGAAAAGGCAATCCCTGGCGTAATTAAAATTTGCGACAGTAAAAAATTATTTTTTGAATAATTTACTATAGAAAAGGCAATCCCTGGCGTAATTAAAATTTGCGACAGTAGAAAATTATTTTTTGAATAATTTACTATAGAAAAGGCAATCCCTGGCGTAATTAAAATTTGCGACAGTTGAAAATTATTTTTTGAATTATTTACTATAGAAAAGGCAATCCCTGGCGTAATTAAAATTTGCGACAGTATAAAATTATTTTTTGAATAATTTACTATAGAAAAGGCAATCCCTGGCGTAATTAAAATTTGCGACAATAGAAAATTATTTTTTGAATAATTTACTATAGAAAAGGCAATCCCTGGCGCAATTAAAATTTGCGACAGTAGAAAATTATTTTTTGAATAATTTACTATAGAAAAGGCAATCCCTGGCGCAATTAAAATTTGCGACAGTAGAAAATTATTTTTTGAATAATTTACTATAGAAAAGGCAATCCCTGGCGTAATTAAAATTTGCGACAGTTGAAAATTATTTTTTGAATAATTTACTATAGAAAAGGCAATCCCTGGCGTAATTAAAATTTGCGACAGTATAAAATTATTTTTTGAATAATTTACTATAGAAAAGGCAATCCCTGGCGTAATTAAAATTTGCGACAGTAGAAAATTATTTTTTGAATAATTTAATATAGAAAAGGCAATCCCTGTCGCAATTAAAATTTGCGACAGTAGAAAATTATTTTTTGAATAATTTACTATAGAAAAGGCAATCCCTGGCGCACTTAAAATTTGCGACAGTAAAAAATTATTTTGTGAGAAATTTACTATAGAAAAGGCAATCCCTGGGATATTTAAAATTTGCGACAGTAGAAAATTATTTTTTGAATAATTTACTATAGAAAAGGCAATCCCTGGCGTAATTAAAATTTGCGACAATATAAAATTATATTTTGAATAATTTACTGTAGAAAAGGCAATCCCTGGCGCAATTAAAATTTGCGTCAGTAGAAAATTATTTTTTGAAAAATTTACTGTAGAAAAGGCAATCCCTGGCGCAATTAAAATTTGCGACAGTAGAAAATTATGTTTTGAATAATTTACTATAGAAAAGGCAATCCCTGGCGCACTTAAAATTTGCGACAGTAAAAAATTATTTTATGAGAAATTTACTATAGAAAAGGCAATCCCTGGGATATTTAAAACTTGCGACAGTAGAAAATAATTTTTTGAATAATTTACTATAGAAAAGGCAATCCCTGGCGTAATTAAAATTTGCGACAGTAGAAAATTATTTTTTGAATAATTTACTATAGAAAAGGCAATCCCTGGCGCAATTAAAATTTGCGACAGTAAAAAATTATTTTTTGCAAAATTTACTATAGAAAAAGCAATCCCTGGCGCACTTAAAATTTGCGACAGTAAAAAATTATTTTTTGAATAATTTACTATAGAAAAGGCAATCCCTGGCGTAATTAAAATTTGCGACAGTAAAAAATTATTTTTTGAATAATTTACTATAGAAAAGGCAATCCCTGGCGTAATTAAAATTTGCGACAGTAAAAAATTATTTTTTGAATAATTTACTATAGAAAAGGCAATCCCTGGCGCACTTAAAATTTGCGACAGTAGAAAATTATTTTTTGAATAATTTACTATAGAAAAGGCAATCCCTGGCGTATTTGAAATTTGCGACAGTAAAAAATTATTTTTTGAATAATTTACTATAGAAACGGCAATCCCTGGCGCACTTAAAATTTGCGACAGTAAAAAATTATTTCTTGAATAATTTACTATAGAAAAGGCAATCCCTGGCGTAATTAAAATTTGCGACAGTTGAAAATTATTTTTTGAATAATTTACTATAGAAAAGGCAATACCTGGCGCAATTAAAATTTGCGACAGTAAAAAATTATTTTTTGAATAATTTACTATAGAAAAGCCAATCCCTGGCGTAATTAAAATTTGCGACAGTATAAAATTATTTTTTGAATAATTTACTATAGAAAAGGCAATCCCTGGCGCACTTAAAATTTTCGACAGTAAAAAATTATTTTTTGAATAATTTACTATAGAAAAGGCAATCCCTGGCGCACTTAAAATTTTCGACAGTAAAAAATTATTTTTTGAATAATTTACTATAGAACAGGCAATCCCTGGCGCAATTAAAATTTGCGACAGTAGAAAATTATTTTTTTATAATTTACTATAGAAAAGGCAATCCCTGGCGTAATTAAAATTTGCGACAGTAAAAAATTATTTTTTGAATAATTTACTATAGAAAAGGCAATCCCTGGCGCACTTAAAATTTGCGACAGTTGAAAATTATTTTTTGAATAATTTACTATAGAAAAGGCAATCCCTGGCGCAATTAAAATTTGCGACAGTAAAAAATTATTTTGTGAGAAATTTACTATAGAAAAGGCAATCCCTGGGATATTTACTAATTTACTTAATAATTTACTATAGAAAAGGCAATCCCTGGCGCACTTATAATTTGCGACAGTTGAAAATTATTTTTTGAATAAGTTACTATAGAAAAGGCAATCCCTGGCGCAATTAAAATTTGCGACAGTAAAAAATTATTTTGTGAGAAATTTACTATAGAAAAGGCAATCCCTGGCGCAATTAAAATTTGCGACAGTAAAAAATTATTTTTTGCAAAATTTACTATAGAAAAGGCAATCCCTGGCGCACTTAAAATTTGCGACAGTAAATAATTATTTTGTGAGAAATTTACTATAGAAAAGGCAATTAAAAGGCACTTAAAATTTGCGACAATAGAAAATTATTTTTTGAAAAATTTACTATAGAAAAGGCAATCCGTGCCTTATTAAAATTTGCGACAGTATAAAATTATTTTTTGAATAATTTACTATAGAAAAGGCAATCCCTGGCGTAATTGAAATTTGCGACAGTATAAAATTATTTTTTGAATAATTTACTATAGAAAAGGCAATCCCTGGCGCAATTAAAATTTGCGACAGTTGAAAATTATTTTTTGAATAATTTACTATAGAAAAGGCAATCCCTGGCGCAATTAAAATTTGCGACAGTAAAAAATTATTTTTTGCAAAATTTACTATAGAAAAGGCAATCCCTGGCGCACTTAAAATTTGCGACAGTAAAAAATTTTTTTGTGAGAAATTTACTATAGAAAAGGCAATCCCTGGCGCACTTAAAATTTGCGACAGTAGAAAATTATTTTTTGAAAAATTTACTATAGAAAAGGCAATCCCTGGCGTAATTAAAATTTGCGACAGTATAAAATTATTTTTTGAATAATTTACTATAGAAAAGGCAATCCCTGGCGTAATTAAAATTTGCGACAGTATAAAATTATTTTTTGAATAATTTACTATAGAAAAGTCAATCCCTGGCGCAATTAAAATTTGCGACAGTTGAAAATTATTTTTTGAATAATTTACTACAGAAAAGGCAATCCCTGGCCTAATTAAAATTTTCGACAGTAAAAAATTAATATTTTGAAAAATTTACTGTAGAAAAGGCAATCCCTGGCGCAATTAAAATTTGCGACAGTAGAAAATTATTTTTTGAATAATTTACTGTAGAAAAGGCAATCCCTGGCGCAATTAAAATTTGCGACAGTAGAAAATTATTTTTTGAAAAATTTACTGTACAAAAGGCAATCCCTGGCGCAATTAAAATTTGCGACAGTAGAAAATTATTTTTTGAATAATTTACTATAGAAAAGGCAATCCCTAGCGCACTTAAAATTTGCGACAGTAAAAAATTATTTTGTGAGAAATTTACTATAGAAAAGGCAATCCCTGGGATATTTAAAATTTGCGACAGTGGAAAATTATTTTTTGAATAATTTACTATAGAAAAGGCAATCCCTGACGCAATTAAAATTTGCGACAGTAGAAAATTATTTTTTGAATAATTTACTATAGAAAAGGCAATCCCTGGCGTAATTAAAATTTGCGACAGTAAAAAATGATTTTTTGCAAAATTTACTATAGAAAAGGCAATCCCTGGCGCACTTAAAATTTGCGACAGTAAAAAATTATTTTTTGAATAATTTACTATAGAAAAGGCAATCCCTGGCGTAATTAAAATTTGCGACAGTAAAAAATTATTTTTTGAATAATTTACTATAGAAAAGGCAATCCCTGGCGTAATTAAAATTTGCGACAGTAAAAAATTATTTTTTGAATAATTTACTATAGAAAAGGCAATCCCTGGCGCACTTAAAATTTGCGACAGTAGAAAATTATTTTTTGAATAATTTACTATAGAAAAGGCAATCCCTGGCGTATTTAAAATTTGCGACAGTAAAAAATTATTTTTTGAATAATTTACTATAGAAAAGGCAATCCCTGGCGCACTTAAAATTTGCGACAGTAAAAAATTATTTCTTGAATAATTTACTATAGAAAAGGCAATCCCTGGCGTAATTAAAATTTGCGACAGTTGAAAATTATTTTTTGAATAATTTACTATAGAAAAGGCAATACCTGGCGCAATTAAAATTTGCGACAGTAAAAAATTATTTTTTGAATAATTTACTATAGAAAAGCCAATCCCTGGCGTAATTAAAATTTGCGACAGTATAAAATTATTTTTTGAATAATTTACTATAGAAAAGGCAATCCCTGGCGCACTTAAAATTTTCGACAGTAAAAAATTATTTTTTGAATAATTTACTATAGAAAAGGCAATCCCTGGCGCACTTGAAATTTTCGACAGTAAAAAATTATTTTTTGAATAATTTACTATAGAACAGGCAATCCCTGGCGCAATTAAAATTTGCGACAGTAGAAAATTATTTTTTGAATAATTTACTATAGAAAAGGCAATCCCTGGCGTAATTAAAATTTGCGACAGTAAAAAATTATTTTTTGAATAATTTACTATAGAAAAGGCAATCCCTGGCGCACTTAAAATTTGCGACAGTTGAAAATTATTTTTTGAATAATTTACTATAGAAAAGGCAATCCCTGGCGCAATTAAAATTTGCAACAGTAAAAAATTATTTTGTGAGAAATTTACTATAGAAAAGGCAATCCCTGGGATATTTACTAATTTACTTAATAATTTACTATAGAAAAGGCAATCCCTGGCGCACTTAAAATTTGCGACAGTTGAAAATTATTTTTTGAATAAGTTACTATAGAAAAGGCAATCCCTGGCGCAATTAAAATTTGCGACAGTAAAAAATTATTTTGTGAGAAATTTACTATAGAAAAGGCAATCCCTGGCGCAATTAAAATTTGCGACAGTAAAAAATTATTTTTTGCAAAATTTACTATAGAAAAGGCAATCCCTGGCGCACTTAAAATTTGCGACAGTAAAAAATTATTTTGTGAGAAATTTACTATAGAATAGGCAATTAAAAGGCACTTAAAATTTGCGACAATAGAAAATTATTTTTTGAAAAATTTACTATAGAAAAGGCAATCCGTGCCTTATTAAAATTTGCGACAGTATAAAATTATTTTTTGAATAATTTACTATAGAAAAGGCAATCCCTGGCGTAATTGAAATTTGCGACAGTATAAAATTATTTTTTGAATAATTTACTATAGAAAAGGCAATCCCTGGCGCAATTAAAATTTGCGACAGTTGAAAATTATTTTTTGAATAATTTACTATAGAAAAGGCAATCCCTGGCGCAATTAAAATTTGCGACAGTAAAAAATTATTTTTTGCAAAATTTACTATAGAAAAGGCAATCCCTGGCGCACTTAAAATTTGCGACAGTAAAAAATTTTTTTGTGAGAAATTTACTATAGAAAAGGCAATCCCTGGCGCACTTAAAATTTGCGACAGTAGAAAATTATTTTTTGAAAAATTTACTATAGAAAAGGCAATCCCTGGCGTAATTAAAATTTGCGACAGTATAAAATTATTTTTTGAATAATTTACTATAGAAAAGGCAATCCCTGGCGTAATTAAAATTTGCGACAGTATAAAATTATTTTTTGAATAATTTACTATAGAAAAGTCAATCCCTGGCGCAATTAAAATTTGCGACAGTTGAAAATTATTTTTTGAATAATTTACTACAGAAAAGGCAATCCCTGGCCTAATTAAAATTTTCGACAGTAAAAAATTAATATTTTGAAAAATTTACTGTAGAAAAGGCAATCCCTGGCGCAATTAAAATTTGCGACAGTAGAAAATTATTTTTTGAATAATTTACTGTAGAAAAGGCAATCCCTGGCGCAATTAAAATTTGCGACAGTAGAAAATTATTTTTTAAAAAATTTACTGTAGAAAAGGCAATCCCTGGCGCAATTAAAATTTGCGACAGTAGAAAATTATTTTTTGAATAATTTACTATAGAAAAGGCAATCCCTAGCGCACTTAAAATTTGCGACAGTAAAAAATTATTTTGTGAGAAATTTACTATAGAAAAGGCAATCCCTGGGATATTTAAAATTTGCGACAGTAGAAAATTATTTTTTGAATAATTTACTATAGAAAAGGCAATCCCTGACGCAATTAAAATTTGCGACAGTAGAAAATTATTTTTTGAATAATTTACTATAGAAAAGGCAATCCCTGGCGTAATTAAAATTTGCGACAGTAAAAAATTATTTTTTGAATAATTTACTATAGAAAAGGCAATCCCTGGCGTAATTAAAATTTGCGACAGTAGAAAATTATTTTTTGAATAATTTACTATAGAAAAGGCAATCCCTGGCGTAATTAAAATTTGCGACAGTTGAAAATTATTTTTTGAATAATTTACTATAGAAAAGGCAATCCCTGGCGTAATTAAAATTTGCGACAGTATAAAATTATTTTTTGAATAATTTACTATAGAAAAGGCAATCCCTGGCGTAATTAAAATTTGCGACAGTAGAAAATTATTTTTTGAATAATTTACTATAGAAAAGGCAATCCCTGACGCAATTAAAATTTGCGACAGTAGAAAATTATTTTTTGAATAATTTACTATAGAAAAGGCAATCCCTGGCGTAATTAAAATTTGCGACAGTAAAAAATTATTTTTTGAATAATTTACTATAGAAAAGGCAATCCCTGGCGTAATTAAAATTTGCGACAGTAGAAAATTATTTTTTGAATAATTTACTATAGAAAAGGCAATCCCTGGCGTAATTAAAATTTGCGACAGTTGAAAATTATTTTTTGAATAATTTACTATAGAAAAGGCAATCCCTGGCGTAATTAAAATTTGCGACAGTATAAAATTATTTTTTGAATAATTTACTATAGAAAAGGCAATCCCTGGCGTAATTAAAATTTGCGACAGTAGAAAATTATTTTTTGAATAATTTACTATAGAAAAGGCAATCCCTGGCGCAATTAAAATTTGCGACAGTAGAAAATTATTTTTTGAATAATTTACTATAGAAAAGGCAATCCCTGGCGCAATTAAAATTTGCGACAGTAGAAAATTATTCTTTGAATAATTTACTATAGAAAAGGCAATCCCTGGCGTAATTAAAATTTGCGACAGTTGAAAATTATTTTTTGAATAATTTACTATAGAAAAGGCAATCCCTGGCGCACTTAAAATTTGCGACAGTAAAAAATTATTTTGTGAGAAATTTACTATAGAAAAGGCAATCCCTGGCGCACTTAAAATTTGCGACAGTAGAAAATTATTTTTTGAAAAATTTACTATAGAAAAGGCAATCCCTGGCGTAATTAAAATTTGCGACAGTATAAAATTATTTTTTGAATAATTTACTATAGAAAAGGCAATCCCTGGCGTAATTAAAATTTGCGACAGTATAAAATTATTTTTTGAATAATTTACTATAGAAAAGTCAATCCCTGGCGCAATTAAAATTTGCGACAGTTGAAAATTATTTTTTGAATAATTTACTACAGAAAAGGCAATCCCTGGCCTAATTAAAATTTTCGACAGTAAAAAATTAATATTTTGAAAAATTTACTGTAGAAAAGGCAATCCCTGGCGCAATTAAAATTTGCGACAGTAGAAAATTATTTTTGGAATAATTTACTGTAGAAAAGGCAATCCCTGGCGCAATTAAAATTTGCGACAGTAGAAAATTATTTTTTGAAAAATTTACTGTAGAAAAGGCAATCCCTGGCGCAATTAAAATTTGCGACAGTAGAAAATTATTTTTTGAATAATTTACTATAGAAAAGGCAATCCCTGGCGCACTTAAAATTTGCGACAGTAAAAAATTATTTTGTGAGAAATTTACTATAGAAAAGGCAATCCCTGGGATATTTAAAATTTGCGACAGTAGAAAATTATTTTTTGAATAATTTACTATAGAAAAGGCAATCCCTGACGCAATTAAAATTTGCGACAGTAGAAAATTATTTTTTGAATAATTTACTATAGAAAAGGCAATCCCTGGCGTAATTAAAATTTGCGACAGTAAAAAATTATTTTTTGAATAATTTACTATAGAAAAGGCAATCCCTGGCGTAATTAAAATTTGCGACAGTAGAAAATTATTTTTTGAATAATTTACTATAGAAAAGGCAATCCCTGGCGTAATTAAAATTTGCGACAGTTGAAAATTATTTTTTGAATAATTTACTATAGAAAAGGCAATCCCTGGCGTAATTAAAATTTGCGACAGTATAAAATTATTTTTTGAATAATTTACTATAGAAAAGGCAATCCCTGGCGTAATTAAAATTTGCGACAGTAGAAAATTATTTTTTGAATAATTTACTATAGAAAAGGCAATCCCTGGCGCAATTAAAATTTGCGACAGTAGAAAATTATTTTTTGAATAATTTACTATAGAAAAGGCAATCCCTGGCGTAATTAAAATTTGCGACAGTAGAAAATTATTTTTTGAATAATTTACTATAGAAAAGGCAATCCCTGGCGTAATTAAAATTTGCGACAGTTGAAAATTATTTTTTGAATAATTTACTATAGAAAAGGCAATCCCTGGCGCACTTAAAATTTGCGACAGTAGAAAATTATTTTTTGAAAAATTTACTATAGAAAAGGCAATCCCTGGCGTAATTAAAATTTGCGAAAGTATAAAATTATTTTTTGAATAATTTACTATAGAAAAGGCAATCCCTGGCGTAATTAAAATTTGCGACAGTATAAAATTATTTTTTGAATAATTTACTATAGAAAAGTCAATCCCTGGCGCAATTAAAATTTGCGACAGTTGAAAATTATTTTTTGAATAATTTACTACAGAAAAGACAATCCCTGGCCTAATTAAAATTTTCGACAGTAAAAAATTAATATTTTGAAAAATTTACTGTAGAAAAGGCAATCCCTGGCGCAATTAAAATTTGCGACAGTAGAAAATTATTTTTTGAATAATTTACTGTAGAAAAGGCAATCCCTGGCGCAATTAAAATTTGCGACAGTAGAAAATTATTTTTTGAAAAATTTACTGTAGAAAAGGCAATCCCTGGCGCAATTAAAATTTGCGACAGTAGAAAATTATTTTTTGAATAATTTACTATAGAAAAGGCAATCCCTGGCGCACTTAAAATTTGCGACAGTAAAAAATTATTTTGTGAGAAATTTACTATAGAAAAGGCAATCCCTGGGATATTTAAAATTTGCGACAGTAGAAAATTATTTTTTGAATAATTTACTATAGAATAGGCAATCCCTGACGCAATTAAAATTTGCGACAGTAGAAAATTATTTTTTGAATAATTTACTATAGAAAAGGCAATCCCTGGCGTAATTAAAATTTGCGACAGTAAAAAAATATTTTTTGAATAATTTACTATAGAAAAGGCAATCCCTGGCGTAATTAAAATTTGCGACAGTAGAAAATTATTTTTTGAATAATTTACTATAGAAAAGGCAATCCCTGGCGTAATTAAAATTTGCGACAGTTGAAAATTATTTTTTGAATAATTTACTATAGAAAAGGCAATCCCTGGCGTAATTAAAATTTGCGACAGTATAAAATTATTTTTTGAATAATTTACTATAGAAAAGGCAATCCCTGGCGTAATTAAAATTTGCGACAGTAGAAAATTATTTTTTGAAGAATTTACTATAGAAAAGGCAATCCCTGGCGCAATTAAAATTTGCGACAGTAGAAAATTATTTTTTGAATAATTTACTATAGAAAAGGCAATCCCTGGCGCAATTAAAATTTGCGACAGTAGAAAATTATTTTTTGAATAATTTACTATAGAAAAGGCAATCCCTGGCGTAATTAAAATTTGCGACAGTTGAAAATTATTTTTTGAATAATTTACTATAGAAAAGGCAATCCCTGGCGTAATTAAAATTTGCGACAGTATAAAATAATTTTTTGAATAATTTACTATAGAAAAGGCAATCCCTGGCGTAATTAAAATTTGCGACAGTAGAAAATTATTTTTTGAAGAATTTACTATAGAAAAGGCAATCCCTGGCGCAATTAAAATTTGCGACAGTAGAAAATTATTTTTTGAATAATTTACTATAGAAAAGGCAATCCCTGGCGCAATTAAAATTTGCGACAGTAGAAAATTATTTTTGAATAATTTACTATAGAAAAGGCAATCCCTGGCGTAATTAAAATTTGCGACAGTAGAAAATTATTTTTTGAATAATTTACTATAGAAAAGGCAATCCCTGGCGCACTTAAAATTTGCGACAGTAAAAAATTATTTTGTGAGAAATTTACTATAGAAAAGGCAATCCCCTGGGATATTTAAAATTTGCGACAGTAGAAAATTATTTTTTGAATAATTTACTATAGAAAAGGCAATCCCTGGCGTAATTAAAATTTGCGACAGTAGAAAATTATTTTTTGAATAATTTACTATAGAAAAGGCAATCCCTGGCGTAATTAAAATTTGCGACAGTAGAAAATTATTTTTTGAATAATTTACTATAGAAAAGGCAATCCCTGGCGCAATTAAAATTTGCGACAGTAGAAAATTATTTTTTGAATAATTTACTATAGAAAAGGCAATCCCTGGCGCAATTAAAATTTGCGACAATAGAAAATTATTTTTTGAATAATTTACTATAGAAAAGGCAATCCCTGGCGCAATTAAAATTTGCGACAGTAGAAAATTATTTTTTGAATAATTTACTATAGAAATGGCAATCCCTGGCGTAATTAAAATTTGCGACAGTTGAAAATTATTTTTTGAATAATTTACTATAGAAAAGGCAATCCCTGGCGTAATTAAAATTTGCGACAGTATAAAATTATTTTTTGAATAATTTACTATAGAAAAGGCAATCCCTGGCGTAATTAAAATTTTGCGACAGTAGAAAATTATTTTTTGAATAATTTACTATAGAAAAGGCAATCCCTGCCGCAATTAAAATTTGCGACAGTAGAAAACTATTTTTTGAATAATTTACTATAGAAAAGGCAATCCCTGGCGCACTTAAAATTTGCGACAGTAAAAAATTATTTTGTGAGAAATTTACTATAGAAAAGGCAATCCCTGGGATATTTAAAATTTGCGACAGTAGAAAATTATTTTTTGAATAATTTACTATAGAAAAGGCATTCCCTGGCGTAGTTAAAATTTGCGACAGTATAAAATTATTTTTTGAATAATTTACTATAGAAAAGGCAATCCCAGGCGCACTTAAAATTTGCGACAGTAAAAAATTATTTTTTGAATAATTTACTATAGAAAAGGCAATCCCTGGCGTAATTAAAATTTGCGACAGTTGAAAATTATTTTTTGAATAATTTACTATAGAAAAGGCAATCCCTGGCGCACTTAAAATTTGCGACAGTAAAAAATTATTTTGTGAGAAATTTACTATAGAAAAGGCAATCCCTGGGATATTTAAAATTTGCGACAGTAGAAAATTATTTTTTGAATAATTTGCTATAGAAAAGGCAATCCCTGGCGTAATTAAAATTTGCGACAGTATAAAATTATTTTTTGAATAATTTACTATAGAAAAGGCAATCCCTGGGATATTTAAAATTTGCGACGGTAGAAAATTATTTTTTGAATAATTTACTATAGAAAAGGCAATCCCAGGCGCACTTAAAATTTGCGACAGTAGAAAATTATTTTTTGAATAATTTACTATAGAAAAGGCAATCCCTGGCGCAATTAAAATTTGCGACAGTTGAAAATTATTTTTTGAATAATTTACTATAGAAAAGGCAATCCCTGGCGCACTTAAAATTTGCGACAGTAAAAAATTATTTTGTGAGAAATTTACTATAGAAAAGGCAATCCCTGGGATATTTAAAATTTGCGACAGTAGAAAATTATTTTTTGAATAATTTGCTATAGAAAAGGCAATCCCTGGCGTAATTAAAATTTGCGACAGTATAAAATTATTTTTTGAATAATTTACTATAGAAAAGGCAATCCCTGGCGCACTTAAAATTTGCGACAGTTGAAAATTAGTTTTTGAATAATTTACTATAGAAAAGGCAATCCCTGGCGCACTTAAAATTTGCGACAGTAAAAAATTATTTTGTGAGGAATTTACTATAGAAAAGGCAATCCCTGGGATATTTAAAATTTGCGACAGTAGAAAATTATTTTTTGAATAATTTACTATAGAAAAGGCAATCCCTGGCGTAATTAAAATTTGCGACAGTATAAAATTATTTTTTGAATAATTTACTATAGAAAAAGCAATCCCTGGCGCACTTAAAATTTGCGACAGTAAAAAATTATTTTGTGAGAAATTTACTATAGAAAAGGCAATCCCTGGGATATTTAAAATTTGCGACAGTAGAAAATTATTTTTTGAATAATTTACTATAGAAAAGGCAATCCCTGGCGCAATTAAAATTTGCGACAGTAGAAAATTATTTTTTGAATAATTTACTATAGTAAAGGCAATCCCTGGCGTAATTAAAATTTGCGACAGTAAAAAATTATTTTTTGAATAATCTACTATAGAAAAGGCAATCCCTGGCGTAATTAAAATTTGCGACAGTAGAAAATTATTTTTTGAATAATTTACTATAGAAAAGGCAATCCCTGGCGTAATTAAAATTTGCGACAGTTGAAAATTATTTTTTGAATAATTTACTATAGAAAAGGTAATCCCTGGCGTAATTAAAATTTGCGACAGTATAAAATTATTTTTTGAATAATTTACTATAGAAAAGGCAATCCCTGGCGTAATTAAAATTTGCGACAGTAGAAAATTATTTTTTGAATAATTTACTATAAAAAAGGCAATCCCTGGCGCAATTAAAATTTGCGACAGTAGAAAATTATTTTTTGAATAATTTACTATAGAAAAGGCAATCCCTGGCGCAATTAAAATTTGCGACAGTAGAAAGCTATTTTTTGAATAATTTACTATAGAAAAGGCAATCCCTGGCGTAATTAAAATTTGCGACAGTTGAAAATTATTTTTTGAATAATTTACTATAGAAAAGGCAATCCCTGGCGTAATTAAAATTTGCGACAGTATAAAATTATTTTTTGAATAATTTACTATAGAAAAGGCAATCCCTGGCGTAATTAAAATTTGTGACAGTAGAAAATTACTTTTTGAATAATTTACTATAGAAAAGGCAATCCCTGGCGCAATTAAAATTTGCGACAGTAGAAAATTATTTTTTGAATAATTTACTATAGAAAAGGCAATCCCTGGCGCACTTAAAATTTGCGACAGTAAAAAATTATTTTGTGAGAAATTTACTATAGAAAAGGCAATCCCTGGGATATTTAAAATTTGCGACAGTAGAAAATTATTTTTTGAATAATTTACTATAGAAAAGGCAATCCCTGGCGTAATTAAAATTTGCGACAGTAGAAAATTATTTTTTGAATAATTTACTATAGAAAAGGCAATCCCTGGCGTAATTAAAATTTGCGACAGTAGAAAATTATTTTTTGAATAATTTACTATAGAAAAGGCAATCCCTGGCGCAATTAAAATTTGCGACAGTAGAAAATTATTTTTTGAATAATTTACTATAGAAAAGGCAATCCCTGGCGCAATTAAAATTTGCGACAGTAGAAAATTATTTTTTGAATGATTTACTATAGAAAAGGCAATCCCTGGCGCAATTAAAATTTGCGACAGTAGAAAATTATTTTTTGAATAATTTACTATAGAAAAGGCAATCCCTTGCGTAATTAAAATTTGCGACAGTTGAAAATTATTTTTTGAATAATTTACTATAGAAAAGGCAATCCCTGGCGTAATTAAAATTTGCGACAGTAGAAAATTATTTTTTGAAGAATTTACTATAGAAAAGGCAATCCCTGGCGCAATTAAAATTTGCGACAGTAGAAAATTATTTTTTGAATAATTTACTATAGAAAAGGCAATCCCTGGCGCAATTAAAATTTGCGACAGTAGAAAATTATTTTTGAATAATTTACTATAGAAAAGGCAATCCCTGGCGTAATTAAAATTTGCGACAGTAGAAAATTATTTTTTGAATAATTTACTATAGAAAAGGCAATCCCTGGCGCACTTAAAATTTGCGACAGTAAAAAATTATTTTGTGAGAAATTTACTATAGAAAAGGCAATCCCCTGGGATATTTAAAATTTGCGACAGTAGAAAATTATTTTTTGAATAATTTACTATAGAAAAGGCAATCCCTGGCGTAATTAAAATTTGCGACAGTAGAAAATTATTTTTTGAATAATTTACTATAGAAAAGGCAATCCCTGGCGTAATTAAAATTTGCGACAGTAGAAAATTATTTTTTGAATAATTTACTATAGAAAAGGCAATCCCTGGCGCAATTAAAATTTGCGACAGTAGAAAATTATTTTTTGAATAATTTACTATAGAAAAGGCAATCCCTGGCGCAATTAAAATTTGCGACAATAGAAAATTATTTTTTGAATAATTTACTATAGAAAAGGCAATCCCTGGCGCAATTAAAATTTGCGACAGTAGAAAATTATTTTTTGAATAATTTACTATAGAAATGGCAATCCCTGGCGTAATTAAAATTTGCGACAGTTGAAAATTATTTTTTGAATAATTTACTATAGAAAAGGCAATCCCTGGCGTAATTAAAATTTGCGACAGTATAAAATTATTTTTTGAATAATTTACTATAGAAAAGGCAATCCCTGGCGTAATTAAAATTTTGCGACAGTAGAAAATTATTTTTTGAATAATTTACTATAGAAAAGGCAATCCCTGCCGCAATTAAAATTTGCGACAGTAGAAAACTATTTTTTGAATAATTTACTATAGAAAAGGCAATCCCTGGCGCACTTAAAATTTGCGAGAGTAAAAAATTATTTTGTGAGAAATTTACTATAGAAAAGGCAATCCCTGGGATATTTAAAATTTGCGACAGTAGAAAATTATTTTTTGAATAATTTACTATAGAAAAGGCAATCCCTGGCGTAGTTAAAATTTGCGACAGTATAAAATTATTTTTTGAATAATTTACTATAGAAAAGGCAATCCCAGGCGCACTTAAAATTTGCGACAGTAAAAAATTATTTTTTGAATAATTTACTATAGAAAAGGCAATCCCTGGCGTAATTAAAATTTGCGACAGTTGAAAATTATTTTTTGAATAATTTACTATAGAAAAGGCAATCCCTGGCGCACTTAAAATTTGCGACAGTAAAAAATTATTTTGTGAGAAATTTACTATAGAAAAGGCAATCCCTGGGATATTTAAAATTTGCGACAGTAGAAAATTATTTTTTGAATAATTTGCTATAGAAAAGGCAATCCCTGGCGTAATTAAAATTTGCGACAGTATAAAATTATTTTTTGAATAATTTACTATAGAAAAGGCAATCCCTGGGATATTTAAAATTTGCGACAGTAGAAAATTATTTTTTGAATAATTTACTATAGAAAAGGCAATCCCAGGCGCACTTAAAATTTGCGACAGTAGAAAATTATTTTTTGAATAATTTACTATAGAAAAGGCAATCCCTGGCGCAATTAAAATTTGCGACAGTTGAAAATTATTTTTTGAATAATTTACTATAGAAAAGGCAATCCCTGGCGCACTTAAAATTTGCGACAGTAAAAAATTATTTTGTGAGAAATTTACTATAGAAAAGGCCATCCCTGGGATATTTAAAATTTGCGACAGTAGAAAATTATTTTTTGAATAATTTGCTATAGAAAAGGCAATCCCTGGCGTAATTAAAATTTGCGACAGTATAAAATTATTTTTTGAATAATTTACTATAGAAAAGGCAATCCCTGGCGCACTTAAAATTTGCGACAGTTGAAAATTAGTTTTTGAATAATTTACTATAGAAAAGGCAATCCCTGGCGGACTTAAAATTTGCGACAGTAAAAAATTATTTTGTGAGAAATTTACTATAGAAAAGGCAATCCCTGGGATATTTAAAATTTGCGACAGTAGAAAATTATTTTTTGAATAATTTACTATAGAAAAGGCAATCCCTGGCGTAATTAAAATTTGCGACAGTATAAAATTATTTTTTGAATAATTTACTATAGAAAAAGCAATCCCTGGCGCACTTAAAATTTGCGACAGTAAAAAATTATTTTGTGAGAAATTTACTATAGAAAAGGCAATCCCTGGGATATTTAAAATTTGCGACAGTAGAAAATTATTTTTTGAATAATTTACTATAGAAAAGGCAATCCCTGGCGCAATTAAATTTTGCGACAGTAGAAAATTATTTTTTGAATAATTTACTATAGTAAAGGCAATCCCTGGCGTAATTAAAATTTGCGACAGTAAAAAATTATTTTTTGAATAATCTACTATAGAAAAGGCAATCCCTGGCGTAATTAAAATTTGCGACAGTAGAAAATTATTTTTTGAATAATTTACTATAGAAAAGGCAATCCCTGGCGTAATTAAAATTTGCGACAGTTGAAAATTATTTTTTGAATAATTTACTATAGAAAAGGTAATCCCTGGCGTAATTAAAATTTGCGACAGTATAAAATTATTTTTTGAATAATTTACTATAGAAAAGGCAATCCCTGGCGTAATTAAAATTTGCGACAGTAGAAAATTATTTTTTGAATAATTTACTATAAAAAAGGCAATCCCTGGCGCAATTAAAATTTGCGACAGTAGAAAATTATTTTTTGAATAATTTAATATAGAAAAGGCAATCCCTGGCGCAATTAAAATTTGCGACAGTAGAAAGTTATTTTTTGAATAATTTACTATAGAAAAGGCAATCCCTGGCGTAATTAAAATTTGCGACAGTTGAAAATTATTTTTTGAATAATTTACTATAGAAAAGGCAATCCCTGGCGTAATTAAAATTTGCGACAGTATAAAATTATTTTTTGAATAATTTACTATAGAAAAGGCAATCCCTGGCGTAATTAAAATTTGTGACAGTAGAAAATTACTTTTTGAATAATTTACTATAGAAAAGGCAATCCCTGGCGCAATTAAAATTTGCGACAGTAGAAAATTATTTTTTGAATAATTTACTATAGAAAAGGCAATCCCTGGCGCACTTAAAATTTGCGACAGTAAAAAATTATTTTGTGAGAAATTTACTATAGAAAAGGCAATCCCTGGGATATTTAAAATTTGCGACAGTAGAAAATTATTTTTTGAATAATTTACTATAGAAAAGGCAATCCCTGGCGTAATTAAAATTTGCGACAGTAGAAAATTATTTTTTGAATAATTTACTATAGAAAAGGCAATCCCTGGCGTAATTAAAATTTGCGACAGTAGAAAATTATTTTTTGAATAATTTACTATAGAAAAGGCAATCCCTGGCGCAATTAAAATTTGCGACAGTAGAAAATTATTTTTTGAATAATTTACTATAGAAAAGGCAATCCCTGGCGCAATTAAAATTTGCGACAGTAGAAAATTATTTTTTGAATGATTTACTATAGAAAAGGCAATCCCTGGCGCAATTAAAATTTGCGACAGTAGAAAATTATTTTTTGAATAATTTACTATAGAAAAGGCAATCCCTTGCGTAATTAAAATTTGCGACAGTTGAAAATTATTTTTTGAATAATTTACTATAGAAAAGGCAATCCCTGGCGCACTTAAAATTTGCGACAGTAAAAAATTATTTTTTGAATAATTTACTATAGAAAAGGCAATCCCTGGCGTAATTAAAATTTGCGAGAGTAGAAAATTATTTTTTGAATAATTTACTATAGAAAAGGCAATCCCTGGCGCAATTAAAATTTGCGACAGTAGAAAATTATTTTTTGAATAATTTACTATAGAAAAGGCAATCCCTGGCGTAGTTAAAATTTGCGACAGTAAAAAATTATTTTTTGAATAATTTACTATAGAAAAGGCAATCCCTGGCGCACTTAAAATTTGCGACAGTAAAAAATTATTTTTTGAATAATTTACTATAGAAAAGGCAATCCCTGGCGCACTTAAAATTTGCGACAGTAAAAAATTATTTTTTGCAAAATTTACTATAGAAAAGGCAATCCCTGGCGCACTCAAAATTTGCGACAGTAAAAAATTATTTTTTGAATAATTTACTATAGAAAAGGCAATCCCTGGCGTAATTAAAATTTGCGACAGTTAAAAATAATTTTTTGAATAATTTACTATAGAAAAGGCAATCCCTGGCGCAATTAAAATTTGCGACAGTAAAAAATTATTTTTTGCAAAATTTACTATAGAAAAGGCAATCCCTGGCGTAATTAAAATTTGCGACAGTATAAAATTATTTTTTGAATAATTTACTATAGAAAAGGCAATCCCTGGCGCACTTAAAATTTTCGACAGTAAAAAATTATTTTTTGAATAATTTACTATAGAAAAGGCAATCCCTGGCGCAATTAAAATTTGCGACAGTAGAAAATTATTTTTTGAATAATTTACTATAGAAAAGGCAATCCCTGGCGCAATTAAAATTTGCGACAGTAGAAAATTATTTTTTGAATAATTTACTATAGAAAAGGCAATCCCTGGCGCACTTAAAATTTGCGACAGTAAAAAATTATTTTGTGAGAAATTTACTATAGAAAAGGCAATCCCTGGGATATTTAAAATTTGCGACAGTAGAAAATTATTTTTTGAATAATTTACTATAGAAAAGGCAATCCCTTGCGTAATTAAAATTTGCGACAGTAGAAAATTATTTTTTGAATAATTTACTATAGAAAAGGCAATCCCTGGCGCAATTAAAATTTGCGACAGTAAAAAATTATTTTTTGCAAAATTTACTATAGAAAAGGAAATCCCTGGCGCACTTAAAATTTGCGACAGTAAAAAATTATTTTGTGAGAAATTTACTATAGAAAAGGCAAACCCTGGCGCACTTAAAATTTGCGACAATAGAAAATTATTTTTTGAAAAATTTACTATAGAAAAGGCAATCCCTGGCGTAATTAAAATTTGCGACAGTATAAAATTATTTTTTGAATAATTTACTATAGAAAAGGCAATCCCTGGCGTAATTAAAATTTGCGACAGTATAAAATTATTTTTTGAATAATTTACTATAGAAAAGGCAATCCCTGGCGCAATTAAAATTTGCGACAGTTGAAAATTATTTTTTGAATAATTTACTATAGAAAAGGCAATCCCTGGCGCAATTAAAATTTGCGACAGTAAAAAATTATTTTTTGCAAAATTTACTATAGAAAAGGCAATCCCTGGCGCACTTAAAATTTGCGACAGTAAAAAATTATTTTGTGAGAAATTTACTATAGAAAAGGCAATCCCTGGCGCACTTAAAATTGGCGACAGTAGAAAATTATTTTTTGAAAAATTTACTATAGAAAATGCAATCCCTGGCGTAATTAAAATTTGCGACAGTATAAAATTATTTTTTGAATAATTTACTATAGAAAAGGCAATCCCTGGCGTAATTAAAATTTGCGACAGTATAAAATTATTTTTTGAATAATTTACTATAGAAAAGGCAATCCCTGGCGCAATTAAAATTTGCGACAGTTGAAAATTATTTTTTGAATAATTTACTATAGAAAAGGCAATCCCTGGCGTAATTAAAATTTGCGACAGTAGAAAATTATTTTTTGAATAATTTACTATAGAAAAGGCAATCCCTGGCGCACTTAAAATTTGCGACAGTAAAAAATTATTTTGTGAGAAATTTACTATAGAAAAGGCAATCCCCTGGGATATTTAAAATTTGCGACAGTAGAAAATTATTTTTTGAATAATTTACTATAGAAAAGGCAATCCCTGGCGTAATTAAAATTTGCGACAGTAGAAAATTATTTTTTGAATAATTTACTATAGAAAAGGCAATCCCTGGCGTAATTAAAATTTGCGACAGTAGAAAATTATTTTTTGAATAATTTACTATAGAAAAGGCAATCCCTGGCGCAATTAAAATTTGCGACAGTAGAAAATTATTTTTTGAATAATTTACTATAGAAAAGGCAATCCCTGGCGCAATTAAAATTTGCGACAATAGAAAATTATTTTTTGAATAATTTACTATAGAAAAGGCAATCCCTGGCGCAATTAAAATTTGCGACAGTAGAAAATTATTTTTTGAATAATTTACTATAGAAATGGCAATCCCTGGCGTAATTAAAATTTGCGACAGTTGAAAATTATTTTTTGAATAATTTACTATAGAAAAGGCAGTCCCTGGCGTAATTAAAATTTGCGACAGTATAAAATTATTTTTTGAATAATTTACTATAGAAAAGGCAATCCCTGGCGTAATTAAAATTTTGCGACAGTAGAAAATTATTTTTTGAATAATTTACTATAGAAAAGGCAATCCCTGCCGCAATTAAAATTTGCGACAGTAGAAAACTATTTTTTGAATAATTTACTATAGAAAAGGCAATCCCTGGCGCACTTAAAATTTGCGACAGTAAAAAATTATTTTGTGAGAAATTTACTATAGAAAAGGCAATCCCTGGGATATTTAAAATTTGCGACAGTAGAAAATTATTTTTTGAATAATTTACTATAGAAAAGGCAATCCCTGGCGTAGTTAAAATTTGCGACAGTATAAAATTATTTTTTGAATAATTTACTATAGAAAAGGCAATCCCAGGCGCACTTAAAATTTGCGACAGTAAAAAATTATTTTTTGAATAATTTACTATAGAAAAGGCAATCCCTGGCGTAATTAAAATTTGCGACAGTTGAAAATTATTTTTTGAATAATTTACTATAGAAAAGGCAATCCCTGGCGCACTTAAAATTTGCGACAGTAAAAAATTATTTTGTGAGAAATTTACTATAGAAAAGGCAATCCCTGGGATATTTAAAATTTGCGACAGTAGAAAATTATTTTTTGAATAATTTGCTATAGAAAAGGCAATCCCTGGCGTAATTAAAATTTGCGACAGTATAAAATTATTTTTTGAATAATTTACTATAGAAAAGGCAATCCCTGGGATATTTAAAATTTGCGACAGTAGAAAATTATTTTTTGAATAATTTACTATAGAAAAGGCAATCCCAGGCGCACTTAAAATTTGCGACAGTAGAAAATTATTTTTTGAATAATTTACTATAGAAAAGGCAATCCCTGGCGCAATTAAAATTTGCGACAGTTGAAAATTATTTTTTGAATAATTTACTATAGAAAAGGCAATCCCTGGCGCACTTAAAATTTGCGACAGTAAAAAATTATTTTGTGAGAAATTTACTATAGAAAAGGCAATCCCTGGGATATTTAAAATTTGCGACAGTAGAAAATTATTTTTTGAATAATTTGCTATAGAAAAGGCAATCCCTGGCGTAATTAAAATTTGCGACAGTATAAAATTATTTTTTGAATAATTTACTATAGAAAAGGCAATCCCTGGCGCACTTAAAATTTGCGACAGTTGAAAATTAGTTTTTGAATAATTTACTATAGAAAAGGCAATCCCTGGCGCACTTAAAATTTGCGACAGTAAAAAATTATTTTGTGAGAAATTTACTATAGAAAAGGCAATCCCTGGGATATTTAAAATTTGCGACAGTAGAAAATTATTTTTTGAATAATTTACTATAGAAAAGGCAATCCCTGGCGTAATTAAAATTTGCGACAGTATAAAATTATTTTTTGAATAATTTACTATAGAAAAAGCAATCCCTGGCGCACTTAAAATTTGCGACAGTAAAAAATTATTTTGTGAGAAATTTACTATAGAAAAGGCAATCCCTGGGATATTTAAAATTTGCGACAGTAGAAAATTATTTTTTGAATAATTTACTATAGAAAAGGCAATCCCTGGCGCAATTAAAATTTGCGACAGTAGAAAATTATTTTTTGAATAATTTACTATAGTAAAGGCAATCCCTGGCGTAATTAAAATTTGCGACAGTAAAAAATTATTTTTTGAATAATCTACTATAGAAAAGGCAATCCCTGGCGTAATTAAAATTTGCGACAGTATAAAATTATTTTTTGAATAATTTACTACAGAAAAGGCAATCCCTGGCGTAATTAAAATTTGCGACAGTTGAAAATTATTTTTTGAATAATTTACTATAGAAAAGGTAATCCCTGGCGTAATTAAAATTTGCGACAGTATAAAATTATTTTTTGAATAATTTACTATAGAAAGGCAATCCCTGGCGTAATTAAAATTTGCGACAGTAGAAAATTATTTTTTGAATAATTTACTATAAAAAAGGCAATCCCTGGCGCAATTAAAATTTGCGACAGTAGAAAATTATTTTTTGAATAATTTACTATAGAAAAGGCAATCCCTGGCGCAATTAAAATTTGCGACAGTAGAAAGTTATTTTTTGAATAATTTACTATAGAAAAGGCAATCCCTGGCGTAATTAAAATTTGCGACAGTTGAAAATTATTTTTTGAATAATTTACTATAGAAAAGGCAATCCCTGGCGTAGTTAAAATTTGCGACAGTATAAAATTATTTTTTGAATAATTTACTATAGAAAAGGCAATCCCTGGCGTAATTAAAATTTGTGACAGTAGAAAATTACTTTTTGAATAATTTACTATAGAAAAGGCAATCCCTGGCGCAATTAAAATTTGCGACAGTAGAAAATTATTTTTTGAATAATTTACTATAGAAAAGGCAATCCCTGGCGCACTTAAAATTTGCGACAGTAAAAAATTATTTTGTGAGAAATTTACTATAGAAAAGGCAATCCCTGGGATATTTAAAATTTGCGACAGTAGAAAATTATTTTTTGAATAATTTACTATAGAAAAGGCAATCCCTGGCGTAATTAAAATTTGCGACAGTAGAAAATTATTTTTTGAATAATTTACTATAGAAAAGGCAATCCCTGGCGTAATTAAAATTTGCGACAGTAGAAAATTATTTTTTGAATAATTTACTATAGAAAAGGCAATCCCTGGCGCAATTAAAATTTGCGACAGTAGAAAATTATTTTTTGAATAATTTACTATAGAAAAGGCAATCCCTGGCGCAATTAAAATTTGCGACAGTAGAAAATTATTTTTTGAATGATTTACTATAGAAAAGGCAATCCCTGGCGTAATTAAAATTTGCGACAGTATAAAATTATTTTTTGAATAATTTACTATAGAAAAGGCAATCCCTGGGATGTTTAAAATTTGCGACAGTAGAAAATTATTTTTTGAATAATTTACTATAGAAAAGGCAATCCCAGGCGCACTTAAAATTTGCGACAGTAGAAAATTATTTTTTGAATAATTTACTATAGAAAAGGCAATCCCTGGCGCAATTAAAATTTGCGACAGTTGAAAATTATTTTTTGAATAATTTACTATAGAAAAGGCAATCCCTGGCGCACTTAAAATTTGCGACAGTAAAAAATTATTTTGTGAGAAATTTACTATAGAAAAGGCAATCCCTGGGATATTTAAAATTTGCGACAGTAGAAAATTATTTTTTGAATAATTTGCTATAGAAAAGGCAATCCCTGGCGTAATTAAAATTTGCGACAGTATAAAATTATTTTTTGAATAATTTACTATAGAAAAGGCAATCCCTGGCGCACTTAAAATTTGCGACAGTTGAAAATTAGTTTTTGAATAATTTACTATAGAAAAGGCAATCCCTGGCGCACTTAAAATTTGCGACAGTAAAAAATTATTTTGTGAGAAATTTACTATAGAAAAGGCAATCCCTGGGATATTTAAAATTTGCGACAGTAGAAAATTATTTTTTGAATAATTTACTATAGAAAAGGCAATCCCTGGCGTAATTAAAATTTGCGACAGTATAAAATTATTTTTTGAATAATTTACTATAGAAAAAGCAATCCCTGGCGCACTTAAAATTTGCGACAGTAAAAAATTATTTTGTGAGAAATTTACTATAGAAAAGGCAATCCCTGGGATATTTAAAATTTGCGACAGTAGAAAACTATTTTTTGAATAATTTACTATAGAAAAGGCAATCCCTGGCGCAATTAAAATTTGCGACAGTAGAAAATTATTTTTTGAATAATTTACTATAGAAAAGGCAATCCCTGGCGCAATTAAAATTTGCGACAGTAGAAAGTTATTTTTTGAATAATTTACTATAGAAAAGGCAATCCCTGGCGTAATTAAAATTTGCGACAGTTGAAAATTATTTTTTGAATAATTTACTATAGAAAAGGCAATCCCTGGCGTAGTTAAAATTTGCGACAGTATAAAATTATTTTTTGAATAATTTACTATAGAAAAGGCAATCCCTGGCGTAATTAAAATTTGTGACAGTAGAAAATTACTTTTTGAATAATTTACTATAGAAAAGGCAATCCCTGGCGCAATTAAAATTTGCGACAGTAGAAAATTATTTTTTGAATAATTTACTATAGAAAAGGCAATCCCTGGCGCACTTAAAATTTGCGACAGTAAAAAATTATTTTGTGAGAAATTTACTATAGAAAAGGCAATCCCTGGGATATTTAAAATTTGCGACAGTAGAAAATTATTTTTTGAATAATTTACTATAGAAAAGGCAATCCCTGGCGTAATTAAAATTTGCGACAGTAGAAAATTATTTTTTGAATAATTTACTATAGAAAAGGCAATCCCTGGCGTAATTAAAATTTGCGACAGTAGAAAATTATTTTTTGAATAATTTACTATAGAAAAGGCAATCCCTGGCGCAATTAAAATTTGCGACAGTAGAAAATTATTTTTTGAATAATTTACTATAGAAAAGGCAATCCCTGGCGCAATTAAAATTTGCGACAGTAGAAAATTATTTTTTGAATGATTTACTATAGAAAAGGCAATCCCTGGCGCAATTAAAATTTGCGACAGTAGAAAATTATTTTTTGAATAATTTACTATAGAAAAGGCAATCCCTTGCGTAATTAAAATTTGCGACAGTTGAAAATTATTTTTTGAATAATTTACTATAGAAAAGGCAATCCCTGGCGCACTTAAAATTTGCGACAGTAAAAAATTATTTGTTGAATAATTTACTATAGAAAAGGCAATCCCTGGCGTAATTAAAATTTGCGAGAGTAGAAAATTATTTTTTGAATAATTTACTATAGAAAAGGCAATCCCTGGCGCAATTAAAATTTGCGACAGTAGAAAATTATTTTTTGAATAATTTACTAAAGAAAAGGCAATCCCTGGCGTAGTTAAAATTTGCGACAGTAAAAAATTATTTTTTGAATAATTTACTATAGAAAAGGCAATCCCTGGCGCACTTAAAATTTGCGACAGTAAAAAATTATTTTTTGAATAATTTACTATGGAAAAGGCAATCCCTGGCGCACTTAAAATTTGCGACAGTAATAAATTATTTTTTGCAAAATTTACTATAGAAAAGGCAATCCCTGGCGCACTCAAAATTTGCGACAGTAAAAAATTATTTTTTGAATAATTTACTATAGAAAAGGCAATCCCTGGCGTAATTAAAATTTGCGACAGTTAAAAATAATTTTTTGAATAATTTACTATAGAAAAGGCAATCCCTGGCGCAATTAAAATTTGCGACAGTAAAAAATTATTTTTTGCAAAATTTACTATAGAAAAGGCAATCCCTGGCGTAATTAAAATTTGCGACAGTATAAAATTATTTTTTGAATAATTTACTATAGAAAAGGCAATCCCTGGAGCACTTAAAATTTTCGACAGTAAAAAATTATTTTTTGAATAATTTACTATAGAAAAGGCAATCCCTGGCGCAATTAAAATTTGCGACAGTAGAAAATTATTTTTTGAATAATTTACTATAGAAAAGGCAATCCCTGGCGCAATTAAAATTTGCGACAGTAGAAAATTATTTTTTGAATAATTTACTATAGAAAAGGCAATCCCTGGCGCACTTAAAATTTGCGACAGTAAAAAATTATTTTGTGAGAAATTTACTATAGAAAAGGCAATCCCTGGGATATTTAAAATTTGCGACAGTAGAAAATTATTTTTTGAATAATTTACTATAGAAAAGGCAATCCCTGGCGTAATTAAAATTTGCGACAGTAGAAAATTATTTTTTGAATAATTTACTATAGAAAAGGCAATCCCTGGCGCAATTAAAATTTGCGACAGTAAAAAATTATTTTTTGCAAAATTTACTATAGAAAAGGAAATCCCTGGCGCACTTAAAATTTGCGACAGTAAAAAATTATTTTGTGAGAAATTTACTATAGAAAAGGCAAACCCTGGCGCACTTAAAATTTGCGACAATAGAAAATTATTTTTTGAAAAATTTACTATAGAAAAGGCAATCCCTGGCGTAATTAAAATTTGCGACAGTATAAAATTATTTTTTGAATAATTTACTATAGAAAAGGCAATCCCTGGCGTAATTAAAATTTGCGACAGTATAAAATTATTTGTTGAATAATTTACTATAGAAAAGGCAATCCCTGGCGCAATTAAAATTTGCGACAGTTGAAAATTATTTTTTGAATAATTTACTATAGAAAAGGCAATCCCTGGCGCAATTAAAATTTGCGACAGTAAAAAATTATTTTTTGCAAAATTTACTATAGAAAAGGCAATCCCTGGCGCACTTAAAATTTGCGACAGTAAAAAATTATTTTGTGAGAAATTTACTATAGAAAAGGCAATCCCTGGCGCACTTAAAATTGGCGACAGTAGAAAATTATTTTTTGAAAAATTTACTATAGAAAATGCAATCCCTGGCGTAATTAAAATTTGCGACAGTATAAAATTATTTTTTGAATAATTTACTATAGAAAAGGCAATCCCTGGCGTAATTAAAATTTGCGACAGTATAAAATTATTTTTTGAATAATTTACTATAGAAAAGGCAATCCCTGGCGCAATTAAAATTTGCGACAGTTGAAAATTATTTTTTGAATAATTAACTATAGAAAAGGCAATCCCTGGCCTAATTAAAATTTTCGACAGTAAAAAATTAATATTTTGAAATATTTACTGTAGAAAAGGGAATCCCTGGCGCAATTAAAATTTGCGACAGTAGAAAATTATTTTTTGAATAATTTACTGTAGTAAAGGCAATCCCTGGCGCAATTAAAATTTGCGACAGTAGAAAATTATTTTTTGAAAAATTTACTGTAGAAAAGGCAATCCCTGGCGCAATTAAAATTTGCGACAGTAGAAAATTATTTTTTGAATAATTTACTATAGAAAAGGCAATCCCTGGCGCACTTAAAATTTGCGACAGTAAAAAATTATTTTGTGAGAAATTTACTATAGAAAAGTCAATCGCTGGGATATTTAAAATTTGCGACAGTAGAAAATTATGTTTTGAATAATTTACTATAGAAAAGGCATTCCCTGGCGCAATTAAAATTTGCGACAGTAGAAAATTATTTTTTGAATAATTTACTATAGAAAAGGCAATCCCTGGCGTAATTAAAATTTGCGACAGTAAAAAATTATTTTTTGAATAATTTACTATAGAAAAGGCAATCCCTGGCGTAATTAAAATTTGCGACAGTAGAAAATTATTTTTTGAATAATTTACTATAGAAAAGGCAATCCCTGGCGCAATTAAAATTTGCGACAGTAGAAAATTATTTTTTGAATAATTTACTATAGAAAAGGCAATCCCTGGCGTAATTAAAATTTGCGACAGTTGAAAATTATTTTTTGAATAATTTACTATAGAAAAGGCAATCCCTGGCGTAATTAAAATTTGCGACAGTATAAAATTATTTTTTGAATAATTTACTATAGAAAAGGCAATCCCTGGCGTAATTAAAATTTGCGACAGTAGAAAATTATTTTTTGAATAATTTACTATAGAAAAGGCAATCCCTGGCGCAATTAAAATTTGCGATAGTAAAAAATTATTTTTTGAATAATTTACTATAGAAAAGGCAATCCCTGGCGCACTTAAAATTTGCGACAGTAAAAAATTATTTTGTGAGAAATTTACTATAGAAGAGGCAATCCCTGGGATATTTAAAATTTGCGACAGTAGAAAATTATTTTTTGAATAATTTACTATATAAAAGGCAATCCCTGGCGTAATTAAAATTTGCGACAGTAGAAAATTATTTTTTGAATAATTTACTATAGGAAAGGCAATCCCTGGCGTAATTAAAATTTGCGACAGTAGAAAATTATTTTTTGAATAATTTACTATAGAAAAGGCAATCCCTGGCGCAATTAAAATTTGCGACAGTAGAAAATTATTTTTTGAATAATTTACTATAGAAAAGGCAATCCCTGGCGCAATTAAAATTTGCGATAGTAGAAAATTATTTTTTGAATAATTTACTATAGAAAAGGCAATCCCTGGCGCAATTAAAATTTGCGACAGTAGAAAATTATTTTTTGAATAATTTACTATAGAAAAGGCAATCCCTGGCGTAATTAAAATTTGCGACAGTTGAAAATTATTTTTTGAATAATTTACTATAGAAAAGGCAATCCCTGGCGTAATTAAAATATGCGACAGTAGAAAATTATTTTTTGAATAATTTACTATAGAAAAGGCAATCCCTGGCGCAATTAAAAGTTGCGACAGTAGAAAATTATTTTTTGAATAATTTACTATAGAAAAGGCAATCCCTGGCGCACTTAAAATTTGCTACAGTAAAAAATTATTTTGTGAGAAATTTACTATAGAAAAGGCAATCCCTGGGATATTTAAAATTTGCGACAGTAGAAAATTATTTTTTGAATAATTTACTATAGAAAAGGCAATCCCTGGCGTAATTAAAATTTGCGACAGTAGAAAATTATTTTTTGAATAATTTACTATAGAAAAGGCAATCCCTGGCGCACTTAAAATTTGCGACAGTAAAAAATTATTTTGTGAGAAATTTACTATAGAAAAGGCAATTCCTGGGATATTTAAAATTTGCGACAGTAGAAAATTATTTTTTGAATCATTTACTATAGAAAAGGCAATCCCTGGCGTAATTAAAATTTGCGACAGTAGAAAATTATTTTTTGAATAATTTACCATAGAAAAGGCAATCCCTGGCGCAATTAAAATTTGCGACAGTAGAAAATTATTTTTTGAATAATTTACTATAGAAAAGGCAATCCCTGGCGTAATTAAAATTTGCGACAGTTGAAAATTATTTTTTGAATAATTTACTATAGAAAAGGCAATCCCTGGCGTAATTAAAATTTGCGAGGGTATAAAATTATTTTTTGAATAATTTACTATAAAAAAGGCAATCCCTGGCGTAATTAAAATTTGCGACAATAGAAAATTATTTTTTGAATAATTTACTATAGAAAAGGCAATCCCTGGCGCAATTAAAATTTGCGACAGTAGAAAATTATTTTTTGAATAATTTACTATAGAAAAGGCAATCCCTGGCGCACTTAAAATTTGCGACAGTAAAAAATTATTTTGTGAGAAATTTACTATAGAAAAGGCAATTCCTGGGATATTTAAAATTTGCGACAGTAGAAAATTATTTTTTGAATAATTTACTATAGAAAAGGCAATCCCTGGCGTAATTAAAATTTGCGACAGTATAAAATTATTTTTTGAATAATTTACTTTAGTAAAGGCAATCCCTGGCGCACTTAAAATTTGCGACAGTAAAAAATTATTTTTTGAATAATTTACTATAGAAAAGGCAATCCCTGGCGTAATTAAAATTTGCGACAGTTGAAAATTATTTTTTGAATAATTTACTATAGGAAAGGCAATCCCTGGCGCACTTAAAATCTGCGACAGTAAAAAATTATTTTGTGAGAAATTTACTATAGAAAAGGCAATCCCTGGGATATTTAAAATTTGCGAGAGTAGAAAATTATTTTTTGAATAATTTACTATAGAAAAGGCAATCCCTGGCATAATTAAAATTTGCGACAGTATAAAATTATTTTTTGAATAATTTACTATAGAAAAGGCAATCCCTGGCGCACTTAAAATTTGCGACAGTAAAAAATTATTTTGTGAGAAATTTACTATAGAAAAGGCAATCACTGGGATATTTAAAATTTGCGACAGTAGAAAATTATTTTTTGAATAATTTACTATAGAAAAGGCAATCCCTGGCGTAATTAAAATTTGCGACAGTATAAAATTATTTTTTGAATAATTTACTATAGAAAAGGCAATCCCTGGCGCACTTAAAATTTGCGACAGTAAAAAATTATTTTTTGAATAATTAACTATAGAAAAGGCAATCCCTGGCGTAATTAAAATTTGCGACAGTTGAAAATTATTTTTTGAATAATTTACTATAGAAAAGGCAATCCCTGGCGTAATTAAAATTTGCGACAGTAGAAAATTATTTTTTGAATAATTTACTATAGAAAAGGCAATCCCTGGCGTAATTAAAATTTGCGACAGTAGAAAATTATTTTTTGAATAATTTACTATAGAAAAGGCAATCCCTGGCGCAATTAAAATTTGCGACAGTAGAAAATTATTTTTTGAATAAGTTACTATAGAAAAGGCAATCCCTGGCGCAATTAAAATTTGCGACAGTAGAAAATTATTTTTTGAATAATTTACTATAGAAAAGGCAATCCCTGGCGCAATTAAAATTTGCGACAGTAGAAAATTAATTTTTGAATAATTTACTATAGAAAAGGCAATCCCTGGCGTAATTAAAATTTGCGACGGTTGAAAATTATTTTTTGAATAATTTACTATAGAAAAGGCAATCCCTGGCGTAATTAAAATATGCGACAGTAGAAAATTATTTTTTGAATAATTTACTATAGAAAAGGGAATCCCTGGCGCAATTAAAATTTGCGACAGTAGAAAATTATTTTTTGAATAATTTACTATAGAAAAGGCAATCCCTGGCGCACTTAAAATTTGCTACAGTAAAAAATTATTTTGTGAGAAATTTACTATAGAAAAGGCAATCCCTGGGATATTTAAAATTTGCGACAGTAGAAAATTATTTTTTGAATAATTTACTAAAGAAAAGGCAATCCCTGGCGTAATTAAAATTTGCGACAGTATAAAATTATTTTTTGAATAATTTACTATAGAAAAGGCAATCCCTGGCGCACTTAAAATTTGCGACAGTAAAAAATTATTTTTTGAATAATTTACTATAGAAAAGGCAATCCCTGGCGTAATCAAAATTTGCGACAGTTGAAAATTATTTTTTGAATAATTTAATATAGAAAAGGCAATCCCTGGCGCAATTAAAATTTGCGACAGTAAAAAAATTATTTTTTGAATAATTTACTATAGAAAAGGCAATCCCTGGCGTAATTAAAATTTGCGACAGTATAAAATTATTTTTTGAATAATTTACTGTAGAAAAGGCAATCCCTGGCGCAAATAAAATTTGCGACAGTAGAAAATTATTTTTTGAAAAATTTACTGTAGAAAAGGCAATCCCTGGCGCAATTAAAATTTGCGACAGTAGAAAATTATTTTTTGAATAATTCACTATAGAAAAGGCAATCCCTGGCGTAATTAAAATTTGCGACAGTATAAAATTCTTTTGTGAGAAATTTACTATATAAAAGGCAATCCCTGGCGTATTTAAAATTTGCGACAGTAGAAAATTATTTTTTGAATAATTTACTGTGGAAAAGGCAATCCCTGGCGCAATTAAAACTTGCGATAGTAAAAAATTATTTTTTGAAAAATTTACTATAGAAAAGGCAATCCCTGCCGCACTTAAAATTTGCGACAGTAAAAAATTATTTTGTGAGAAATTTACTATAGAAAAGGCAATCCCTGGGATATTTAAAATTTGCGACAGTAGAAAATTATTTTTTGAATAATTTACTATAGAAAAGGCAATTCCTGGCGTAATTAAAATTTGTGACAGTAGAAAATTATTTTTTGAATAATTTACTATAGAAAAGGCAATCCCTGGCGTAATTAAAATTTGCGACAGTAGAAAATTATTTTTTGAATAATTTACTATAGAAAAGGCAATCCCTGGCGCAATTAAAATTTGCGACAGTAGAAAATTATTTTTTGAATAATTTACTATAGAAAAGGCAATCCCTGGCGCAATTAAAATTTGCGACAGTAGAAAATTATTTTTTGAATAATTTACTATAGAAAAGGCAATCCCTGGCGCAATTAAAATTTGCGACAGTAGAAAATTATTTTTTGAATAATTTACTATAGAAAAGGCAATCCCTGGCGTAATTGAAATTTGCGACAGTTGAAAATTATTTTTTGAATAATTTACTATAGAAAAGGCAATCCCTGGCGTAATTAAAATTTGCGACAGTATAAAATTATTTTTTGAATAATTTACTATAGAAAAGGCAATCCCTGGCGTAATTAAAATTTGCGACAGTAGAAAATTATTTTTTGAATAATTTACTATAGAAAAGGCAATCCCTGGCGCAATTAAAATTTGCGACAGTAGAAAATTATTTTTTGAATAATTTACTATAGAAAAGGCAATCCCTGGCCCACTTAAAATTTGCGACAGTAAAAAATTATTTTTTGAATAATTTACTATAGAAAAGGCAATCCCTGGCGTAATTAAAATTTGCGACAGTTGAAAATTATTTTTTGAATAATTTACTATAGAAAAGGCAATCCCTGGCGCAATTAAAATTTGCGACAGTAAAAAATTATTTTTTGAATAATTTACTATAGAAAAGGCAATCCCTGGCGTAATTAAAATTTGCGACAGTATAAAATTATTTTTTGAATAATTTACTGTAGAAAAGGCAATCCCTGGCGCAATTAAAATTTGCGTCAGTAGAAAATTATTTTTTGAAAAATTTACTGTCCAAGAGGCAATCCCTGGCGCAATTAAAATATTGCGACAGTAGAAAATTATTTTTTGAATAATTTACTATAGAAAAGGCAATCCCTGGCGTAATTAAAATTTGCGACAGTATAAAATTATTTTGTGAGAAATTTACTATATAAAAGGCAATCCCTGGCGTAATTAAAATTTGCGACAGTAGGAAATTATTTTTTGAATAATTTACTGTAGAAAAGGCAATCCCTGGCGCAATTAAAACTTGCGATAGTAAAAAAATTATTTTTTCAAAAATTTACAATAGAAAAGGCAATCCCTGGCGCAATTAAAATTTGCGACAATAGAAAATTATTTTTTGAATAATTTACTATAGAAAAGGCAATCCCTGGCGCAATTAAAATTTGCGACAGTAAAAAATTATTTTTTGCAAAATTTACTATAGAAAAGGCAATCCCTGGCGCACTTAAAATTTGCGACAGTAAAAAATTATTTTTTGAATAATTTACTATAGAAAAGGCAATCCCTGGCGTAATTAAAATTTGCGACAGTTGAAAATTATTTTTTGAATAATTTACTATAGAAAAGGCAATCCCTGGCGTATTTAAAATTTGCGACAGTAGAAAATTATTTTTTGAATAATTTACTGTAGAAAAGGCAATCCCTGGCGCAATTAAAACTTGCGATAGTAAAAAATTATTTTTTGAATAATTTACTATAGAAAAGGCAATCCCTGGCGTAATTAAAATTTGCGACAGTAAAAAATTATTTTTTGCAAAATTTACTATAGAAAAGGCAATCCCTGGCGCACTTAAAATTTGCGACAGTATAAAATTAATTTTTGAAAAATTTACTATAGAAAAGGCAATCCCTGGCGTAATTAAAATTTGCGACAGTAGAAAATTATTTTTTGAATAATTTACTATAGAAAAGGCAATCCCTGGCGTAATTAAAATTTGCGACAGTTGAAAATTATTTTTTGAATAATTTAATATAGAAAAGCAAATCCCTGGCGCAATTAAAATTTGCGACAGTAAAAAATTATTTTTTGAATAATTTACTATAGAAAAGGCAATCCCTGGCGTAATTAAAATTTGCGACAGTATAAAATTATTTTTTGAATAATTTACTGTAGAAAAGGCAATCCCTGGCGCAAATAAAATTTGCGACAGTAGAAAATTATTTTTTGAAAAATTTACTGTAGAAAAGGCAATCCCTGGCGCAATTAAAATTTGCGACAGTAGAAAATTATTTTTTGAATAATTCACTATAGAAAAGGCAATCCCTGGCGTAATTAAAATTTGCGACAGTATAAAATTATTTTGTGAGAAATTTACTATATAAAAGGCAATCCCTGGCGTAATTAAAATTTGCGACAGTAGAAAATTATTTTTTGAATAATTTACTGTGGAAAAGGCAATCCCTGGCGCAATTAAAACTTGCGATAGTAAAAAATTATTTTTTGAAAAATTTACTATAGAAAAGGCAATCCCTGCCGCACTTAAAATTTGCGACAGTAAAAAATTATTTTGTGAGAAATTTACTATAGAAAAGGCAATCCCTGGGATATTTAAAATTTGCGACAGTAGAAAATTATTTTTTGAATAATTTACTATAGAAAAGGCAATCCCTGGCGTAATTAAAATTTGTGACAGTAGAAAATTATTTTTTGAATAATTTACTATAGAAAAGGCAATCCCTGGCGTAATTAAAATTTGCGACAGTAGAAAATTATTTTTTGAATAATTTACTATAGAAAAGGCAATCCCTGGCGCAATTAAAATTTGCGACAGTAGAAAATTATTTTTTGAATAATTTACTATAGAAAAGGCAATCCCTGGCGCAATTAAAATTTGCGACAGTAGAAAATTATTTTTTGAATAATTTACTATAGAAAAGGCAATCCCTGGCGCAATTAAAATTTGCGACAGTAGAAAATTATTTTTTGAATAATTTACTATAGAAAAGGCAATCCCTGGCGTAATTAAAATTTGCGACAGTTGAAAATTATTTTTTGAATAATTTACTATAGAAAAGGCAATCCCTGGCGTAATTAAAATTTGCGACAGTATAAAATTATTTTTTGAATAATTTACTATAGAAAAGGCAATCCCTGGCGTAATTAAAATTTGCGACAGTAGAAAATTATTTTTTGAATAATTTACTATAGAAAAGGCAATCCCTGGCGCAATTAAAATTTGCGACAGTAGAAAATTATTTTTTGAATAATTTACTATAGAAAAGGCAATCCCTGGCCCACTTAAAATTTGCGACAGTAAAAAATTATTTTTTGAATAATTTACTATAGAAAAGGCAATCCCTGGCGTAATTAAAATTTGCGACAGTTGAAAATTATTTTTTGAATAATTTACTATAGAAAAGGCAATCCCTGGCACAATTAAAATTTGCGACAGTAAAAAATTATTTTTTGAATACTTTACTATAGAAAAGGCAATCCCTGGCGTAATTAAAATTTGCGACAGTATAAAATTATTTTTTGAATAATTTACTGTAGAAAAGGCAATCCCTGGCGCAATTAAAATTTGCGTCAGTAGAAAATTATTTTTTGAAAAATTTACTGTTCAAGAGGCAATCCCTGGCGCAATTAAAATATTGCGACAGTAGAAAATTATTTTTTGAATAATTTACTATAGAAAAGGCAATCCCTGGCGTAATTAAAATTTGCGACAGTATAAAATTATTTTGTGAGAAATTTACTATATAAAAGGCAATCCCTGGCGTAATTAAAATTTGCGACAGTAGGAAATTATTTTTTGAATAATTTACTGTAGAAAAGGCAATCCCTGGCGCAATTAAAACTTGCGATAGTAAAAAAATTATTTTTTGAAAAATTTACAATAGAAAAGGCAATCCCTGGCGCAATTAAAATTTGCGACAATAGAAAATTATTTTTTGAATAATTTACTATAGAAAAGGCAATCCCTGGCGCAATTAAAATTTGCGACAGTAAAAAATTATTTTTTGCAAAATTTACTATATAAAAGGCAATCCCTGGCGCACTTAAAATTTGCGACAGTAAAAAATTATTTTTTGAATAATTTACTATAGAAAAGGCAATCCCTGGCGTAATTAAAATTTGCGACAGTTGAAAATTATTTTTTGAATAATTTACTATAGAAAAGGCAATCCCTGGCGTATTTAAAATTTGCGACAGTAGAAAATTATTTTTTGAATAATTTACTGTAGAAAAGGCAATCCCTGGCGCAATTAAAACTTGCGATAGTAAAAAATTATTTTTTGAATAATTTACTATAGAAAAGGCAATCCCTGGCGTAATTAAAATTTGCGACAGTAAAAAATTATTTTTTGCAAAATTTACTATAGAAAAGGCAATCCCTGGCGCACTTAAAATTTGCGACAGTATAAAATTAATTTCGAAAAATTTACTATATAAAAGGCAATCCCTGGCGTAATTAAAATTTGCGACAGTTGAAAATTATTTTTTGAATAATTTACTATAGAAAAGGCAATCCCTGGCGCAATTAAAATTTGCGACAGTAAAAAATTATTTTTTGAATAATTTACTATAGAAAAGGCAATCCCTGGCGTAATTAAAATTTGCGACGGTATAAAATTATTTTTTGAATAATTTACTATAGAAAAGGCAATCCCTGGCGTATTTAAAATTTGCGACAGTAGAAAATTATTTTTTGAATAATTAACTATAGAAAAGGCAATCCCTGGGATATTTAAAATTTGCGACAGTAAAAAATTATTTTTTGAATAATTTACTATATAAAAGGCAATCCCTGGCGTAATTAAAATTTGCGACAGTAAAAAATTATTTTTTGAATAATTTACTATAGAAAAGGCAATCCCTGGCGTATTTAAAATTTGCGACAGTAGAAAATTATTTTTTGAATAATTTACTATAGAAAAGGCAATCCCTGTGATATTTAAAATTTGCGACAGTAAAAAATTATTTTTTGAATAATTTACTATAGAAAAGGCAATCCCTGGCGTAATTAAAATTTGCGACAGTAAAAAATTATTTTTTGAATAATTTACTATAGAAAAGGCAACCCCTGGCGTAATTAAAATTTGCGACAGTAGAAAATTATTTTTTGAATAATTTACTATAGAAAAGGCAATCCCTGGCGTAATTAAAATTTGCGACAGTAAAAACTTATTTTTTGAATAATTTACTGTAGAAAAGGCAATCCCTGGCGCAATTAAAATTTGCGACAGTAAAAAATTATTTTGTGAGAAATTTACTATAGGAAAGGCAATCCCTGGGATATTTAAAATTTGCGACAGTAGAAAATTATTTTTTGAATAATTTACTATAGAAAAGGCAATCCCTGGAGTAATTAAAATTTGCGACAGTAAAAAATTATTTTTTGAATAATTTACTATAGAAAAGGCAATCCCTGGCGTTATTAAAATTTGCGACAGTAGAAAATTATTTTTTGAATAATTTACTACAGAAAAGGCAATCCCTGGCCAATTAAAATTTGCGACAGTAGAAAATTATTTTTTGAATAATTTACTATAGAAAAGGCAATCCCTGGCGCACTTAAAATTTGCGACAGTAAAAAATTATTTTGTGAGAAATTTACTATAGAAAAGGCAATCCCTGGGATATTTAAAATTTGCGACAGTAGAAAATTATTTTTTGAATAATTTACTATAGAAAAGGCAATCCCTGGCGTAATTAAAATTTGCGACAGTAAAAAATTATTTTTTGAATAATTTACTATAGAAAAGGCAATCCCTGGCGTTATTAAAATTTGCGACAGTAGAAAATTATTTTTTGAATAATTTACTATAGAAAAGGCAATCCCTGGCCAATTAAAATTTGCGACAGTAGAAAATTATTTTTTGAATAATTTACTATAGAAAAGGCAATCCCTGGCGTAATTAAAATTTGCGACAGTATAAAATTATTTTGTGAGAAATTTACTATATAAATGGCAATCCCTGGCGCACTTAAAATTTGCGACAGTAAAAAATTATTTTTTGAATAATTTACTATAGAGAAGGCAATCCCTGGCGTAATTAAAATTTGCGACAGTTGAAAATTATTTTGTGAATAATTTACTATAGGAAAGGCAATCCCTGGCGCAATTAAAATTTGCGACAGTAAAAAATTATTTTTTGAATAATTTACTATAAAATTTAAATTTAAATTTAAAATTTGCGACAGTTGAAAATTATTTTTTGAATAATTTACTATAGAAAAGGCAATCCCTGGCGTATTTAAAATTTGCGACAGTAAAAAATTATTTTTTGAATAATTTACTATAGAAAAGGCAATCCCTGGCGTAATTAAAATTTGCGACAGTATAAAATTATTTTTTGAATAATTTACTGTAGAAAAGGCAATCCCTGGCGCAATTAAAATTTGCGACAGTAGAAAATTATTTTTTGAAAAATTTACTGTAGAAAAGCCAATCCCTGGCGCAATTAAAATTTGCGACAGTAAAAAAATATTTTTTGCAAAATTTACTATAGAAAAGGCAATCCCTGGCGCACTTAAAATTTGCGACAGTAAAAAATTATTTTTTGAATAATTTACTATAGAGAAGGCAATCCCTGGCGTAATTAAAATTTGCGACAGTTGAAAATTATTTTTTGAATAATTTACTATAGAAAAGGCAATCCCTGGCGCAATTAAAATTTGCGACAGTAAAAAATCATTTTTTGAATAATTTACTATAAAATTTAAATTTAAATTTAAAATTTGCGACAGTTGAAAATTATTTTTTGAATAATTTACTATAGAAAAGGCAATCCCTGGCGTATTTAAAATTTGCGACAGTAGAAAATTATTTTTTGAATAATTTACTGTAGAAAAGGCAATCCCTGGCGCAATTAAAATTTGCGACAGTAAAAAATTATTTTTTGAATAATTTACTATAGAGAAGGCAATCCCTGGCGTAATTAAAATTTGCGACAGTTGAAAATTATTTTGTGAATAATTTACTATAGAAAAGGCAATCCCTGGCGCAATTAAAATTTGCGACAGTAAAAAAATATTTTTTGATTAATTTACTATAGAAAAGGCAATCCCTGGCGTAATTAAAATTTGCGACAGTATAAAATTATTTTTTGAATAATTTACTGTAGAAAAGGCAATCCCTGGCGCAATTAAAATTTGCGACAGTAGAAAATTATTTTTTGAAAAATTTACTGTTCAAGAGGCAATCCCTGGCGCAATTAAAATATTGCGACAGTAGAAAATTATTTTTTGAATAATTTACTATAGAAAAGGCAATCCCTGGCGTAATTAAAATTTGCGAGAGTATAAAATTATTTTGTGAGAAATTTACTATATAAAAGGCAATCCCTGGCGTAATTAAAATTTGCGACAGTAGAAAATTATTTTTTGAATAATTTACTGTAGAAAAGGCAGTCCCTGGCGCAATTAAAACTTGCGATAGTACAAAATTATTTTTTGAAAAATTTACTATAGAAAAGGCAAACCCTGGCGCAATTAAAATTTGCGACAATAGAAAATTATTTTTTGAATAGTGTACTATAGAAAAGGCAATCCCTGGCGCAATTAAAATTTGCGACAGTAAAAAATTATTTTTTGCAAAATTTACTATAGAAAAGGCAATCCCTGGCGCACTTCAAATTTGCGACAGTAAAAAATTATTTTTTGAATAATTTACTATAGAAAAGGCAATCCCTGGCGTAATTAAAATTTGCGACAGTTGAAAATTATTTTTTGAATAATTTACTATAGAAAAGGCAATCCCTGGCGTATTTAAAATTTGCGACAGTAGAAAATTATTTTTTGAATAATTTACTGTAGAAAAGGCAATCCCTGGCGCAATTAAAACTTGCGATAGTAAAAAATTATTTTTTGAATAATTTACTATAGAAAAGGCAATCCCTGGCGTAATTAAAATTGGCGACAGTAAAAAATTATTTTTTGCAAAATTTACTATAGAAAAGGCAATCCCTGGCGCACTTAAAATTTGCGACAGTAAAAAATTATTTTTTGAAAAGTTTACTATAGAAAAGGCAATCCCTGGCGTAATTAAAATTTGCGACAGTTGAAAATTATTTTTTGAATAATTTACTATAGAAAAGGCAATCCCTGGCGCAATTAAAATTCGCGACAGTAAAAAAATATTTTTTGAATAATTTACTATAAAATTTAAATTTAAATTTAAAATTTGCGACAGTTGAAAATTATTTTTTGAATAATTTACTATAGAAAAGGCAATCCCTGGCGTATTTAAAATTTGCGACAGTAGAAAATTATTTTTTGAATAATTTACTGTAGAAAAGGCAATCCCTGGCGCAATTAAAACTTGCGATAGTAAAAAATTATTTTTTGAATAATTTACTATAGAAAAGGCAATCCCTGGCGTAATTAAAATTTGCGACAGTAAAAAATTATTTTTTGCAAAATTTACTATAGAAAAGGCAATCCCTGGCGCACTTAAAATTTGCGACAGTATAAAATTAATTTTTGAAAAATTTACTATATAAAAGGCAATCCCTGGCGTAATTAAAATTTGCGACAGTTGAAAATTATTTTTTGAATAATTTACTATAGAAAAGGCAATCCCTGGCGCAATTAAAATTCGCGACAGTAAAAAAATATTTTTTGAATTATTTACTATAGAAAAGGCAATCCCTGGCGTAATTAAAATTTGCGACGATATAAAATTATTTTTTGAATAATTTACTATAGAAAAGGCAATCCCTGGCGTATTTAAAATTTGTGACAGTAGAAAATTATTTTTTGAATAATTTACTATAGAAAAGGCAATCCCTGGGTTATTTAAAATTTGCGACAGTAAAAAATTATTTTTTGAATAATTTACTATATAAAAGGCAATCCCTGGCGTAATTAAAATTTGCGACAGTAAAAAATTATTTTTTGAATAATTTACTATAGAAAAGGCAATCCCTGGCGTATTTAAAATTTGCGACAGTAGAAAATTATTTTTTGAATAATTTACTATAGAAAAGGCAATCCCTGGGATATTTAAAATTTGCGACAGTAAAAAATTATTTTTTGAATAATTTACTATAGAAAAGGCAATCCCTGGCGTAATTAAAATTTGCGACAGTAAAAAATTATTTTTTGAATAATTTACTATAGAAAAGGCAACCCCTGGCGTAATTAAAATTTGCATCAGTAGAAAATTATTTTTTGAATAATTTACTATAGAAAAGGCAATCCCTGGCGTAATTAAAATTTGCGTCAGTAAAAAATTATTTTTTGAATAATTTACTGTAGAAAAGGCAATCCCTGGCGCAATTAAAATTTGCCACAGTAAAAAATTATTTTGTGAGAAATTTACTATAGGAAAGGCAATCCCTGGGATATTTAAAATTTGCGACAGTAGAAAATTATTTTTTGAATAATTTACTATAGAAAAGGCAATCCTTGGCGTAATTAAAATTTGCGACAGTAAAAAATTATTTTTTGAATAATTTACTATAGAAAAGGCAATCCCTGGCGTAATTAAAATTTGCGACAGTAGAAAATTAGTTTTTGAATAATTTACTATAGAAAAGGCAATCCCTGGCGCAATTAAAATTTGCGACAGTAGAAAATTATTTTTTGAATAATTTACTATAGAAAAGGCAATCCCTGGCGCACTTAAAATTTGCGACAGTAAAAAATTATTTTGTGAGAAATTTACTACAGAAAAGGCAATCCCTGGGATATTTAAAATTTGCGACAGAAGAAAATTATTTTTTGAATAATTTACTATAGAAAAGGCAATCCCTGGCGTAATTAAAATTTGCGACAATATAAAATTATTTTTTGAATAATTTACTATAGAAAAGGCAATCCCTGGCGCACTTAAAATTTGCGGCAGTAAAAATTATTTTTTGAATAATTTACAATAGAAAAGGCAATCCCTGGCGTAATTAAAATTTGCGACAGTTGAAAATTATTTTTTGAATAATTTACTATAGAAAAGGCAATCCCTGGCGCAGTTAAAATTTGCGACAGTAAAAAATTATTTTTTGAATAATTTACTATAGAAAAGGCTATCCCTGGCGTAATTAAAATTTGAGACAGTATAAAATTATTTTTTGAATAATTTACTGTAGAAAAGGCAATCCCTGGCGCAATTAAAATTTGCGACAGTAGAAAATTATTTTTTGAAAAATTTACTGTAGAAAGGCAATCCCTGGCGCAATTAAAATTTGCGACAGTAGAAAATTATTTTTTGAATAATTTACTATAGAAAAGGCAATCCCTGGCGTAATTAAAATTTGCGACAGTATAAAATTATTTTTTGAATAATTTACTATAGAAAAGGCAATCCCTGGCGTAATTAAAATTTTCGACAGTAAAAAATTAATGTTTTGAAAAATTTACTGTAGAAAAGGCAATCCCTGGCGCAAATAAAATTTGCGACAGTAGAAAATTATTTTTTGAATAATTTACTGTAGAAAAGGCAATCCCTGGCGCAATTAAAATTTGCGACAGTAGAAAATTATTTTTTGAAAAATTTACTGTAGAAAAGGCAATCCCTGGCGCAATTAAAATTTGCGACAGTAGAAAATTATTTTTTGAATAATTTACTATAGAAAAGGCAATCCCTGGCGTAATTAAAATTTCCGACAGTAGAAAATTATTTTTTGAATAATTTACTATAGAAAAGGCAATCCCTGGCGCAATTAAAATTTGCGACAGTAGAAAATTATTTTTTGAATAATTTACTATAGAAAAGGCAATCCCTGGCGTAATTAAAATTTGCGACAGTATAAAATTATTTTTTGAATAATTTACTATAGAAAAGGCAATCCCTGGCGTAATTAAAATTTGCGACAGTAGAAAATTATTTTTTGAATAATTTACTATAGAAAAGGCAATCCCTGGCGCAATTAAAATTTGCGACAGTAGAAAATTATTTTTTGAATAATTTACTATAGAAAAGGCAATCCCTGGCGCAATTAAAATTTGCGACAGTAGAAAATTATTTTTTGAATAATTTACTATAGAAAAGGCAATCCCTGGCGCACTTAAAATTTGCGACAGTAAAAAATTATTTTGTGAGAAATTTACTATAGAAAATGCAATCCCTGGGATATTTAAAATTTGCGACAGTAGAAAATTATTTTTTGAATAATTTACTATAGAAAAGGCAATCCCTGGCGTAATTAAAATTTGCGACAGTAAAAAATTATTTTTTGTATAATTTACTATAGAAAAGGCAATCCCTGGCGTAATTAAAATTTGCGACAGTAGAAAATTATTTTTTGAATAATTTACTATAGAAAAGGCAATCCCTGGCGCAATTAAAATTTGCGACAGTAGAAAATTATTTTTTGAATAATTTACTATAGAAAAGGCAATCCCTGGCGCACTTAAAATTTGCAACAGTAGAAAATTATTTTTTGCAAAATTTACTATAGAATAGGCAATCCCTGGCGTAATTAAAATTTGCGACAGTAGAAAATTATTTTTTGAATAATTTACTGTAGAAAAGGCAATCCCTGGCGCAATTCAAATTTGCGACAGTAAAAAATTATTTTTTGAATAATTTACAATAGAAAAGGCAATCCCTGGCGCAATTCAAATTTGCGACAGTAAAAAATTATTTTTTGAATAATTTACAATAGAAAAGGCAATCCCTGGCGCAATTAAAATTTGCGACAGTAGAAAATTATTTTTTGAATAATTTACTATAGAAAAGGCAATCCCTGGCGTAATTAAAATTTGCGACAGTTGAAAATTATTTTTTGAATAATTTACTATTGAAAAGGCAATCCCTGGCGAACTTAAAATTTGCGACAGTTGAAAATTATTTTTTGAATAATTTACTATAGAAAAGGCAATCACTGGCGCAATTAAAATTTGCGACAGTAAAAAATTATTTTTTGAATAATTTACTATATAAAAGGCAATCCCTGGCGTAATTAAAATTTGCGACAGTAGAAAATTATTTTTTGAATAATTTACTGTAGAAAAGGCAATCCCTGGCGCAATTAAAATTTGCGACAGTAAAAAATTATTTTTTGAATAATTTACTATAGAAAAGGCAATCCCTGGCGCAATTAAAATTTGCGACAGTAAAAAATTATTTTTTGAATAATTTACTATAGAAAAGGCAATCCCTGGCGTAATTAAAATTTGCGACAGTAGAAAATTATTTTTTGAATAATTTACTATAGAAAAGGCAATCCCTGGGATATTTAAAATGTGCGACAGTAGAAAATTATTTTTTTGAATAATTTACTATAGAAAAGGCAATCCCTGGCGCACTTAAAATTTGCGACAGTAGAAAATTATTTTTTGAATAATTTACTATAGAAAAGGCAATCCCTGGCGCAATTAAAATTTGCGACAGTAGAAAATTATTTTTTGAATAATTTACTATAGAAATGCAATACCTGGCGTAATTAAAATTTGCGACAGTAGAAAATTATTTTTTGAATAATTTACTATAGAAAAGGCAATCCCTGGCGTAATTAAAATTTGCGACAGTAGAAAATTATTTTTTGAATAATTTACTATAGAAAAGGCAATCCCTGGGATATTTAAAATGTGCGACAGTAGAAAATTATTTTTTTGAATAATTTACTATAGAAAAGGCAATCCCTGGCGCACTTAAAATTTGCGACAGTAGAAAATTATTTTTTGAATAATTTACTATAGAAAAGGCAATCCCTGGCGCAATTAAAATTTGCGACAGTAGAAAATTATTTTTTGAATAATTTACTATAGAAATGCAATACCTGGCGTAATTAAAATTTGCGACAGTAGAAAATTATTTTTTGAATAATTTACTATAGAAAAGGCAATCCCTGGCGTAATTAAAATTTGCGACAGTAGAAAATTATTTTTTGAATAATTTACTATAGAAAAGGCAATCCCTGGCGCACTTAAAATTTGCGACAGTAGAAAATTATTTTTTGAATAATTTACTATAGAAAAGGCAATCCCTGGCGCAATTAAAATTTGCGACAGTAGAAAATTATTTTTTGAATAATTTACTATAGAAAAGGCAATCCCTGGCGTAATTAAAATTTGCGACAGTAGAAAATTATTTTTTGAATAATTTACTATAGAAAAGGCAATCCCTGGCGCAATTAAAATTTGCGACAGTAGAAAATTATTTTTTGAATAATTTACTATAGAAAAGGCAATCCCTGGCGTAATTAAAATTTGCGACAGTAGAAAATTATTTTTTGAATAATTTACTGTAGAAAAGGCAATCCCTGGCGTAATTAAAATTTGCGACAGTAGAAAATTATTTTTTGAATAATTTACTATATAAAAGGCAATCCCTGGCGTATTTAAAATTTGCGAGAGTATAAAATTAATTTTTGAAAAATTTACTATATAAAAGGCAATCCCTGGCGTAATTAAAATTTGCGACAGTAGAAATTTATTTTTTGAATAATTTACTATAGAAAAGGCAATCCCTGGCGTAATTAAAATTTGCGACAGTAGAAAATTATTTTTTGAATAATTTACTATAGAAAAGGCAATCCCTGGGATATTTAAAATGTGCGACAGTAGAAAATTATTTTTTGAATAATTTACTATAGAAAAGGCAATCCCTGGCGCACTTAAAATTTGCGACAGTAGAAAATTATTTTTTGAATAATTTACTATAGAAAAGGCAATCCCTGGCGCAATTAAAATTTGCGACAGTAGAAAATTATTTTTTGAATAATTTACTATAGAAATGCAATACCTGGCGTAATTAAAATTTGCGACAGTAGAAAATTATTTTTTGAATAATTTACTATAGAAAAGGCAATCCCTGGCGTAATTAAAATTTGCGACAGTAGAAAAATATTTTTTGAATAATTTACTATAGAAAAGGCAATCCCTGGCGTAATTAAAATTTTCGACAGTAAAAAATTAATGTTTTGAAAAATTTACTGTAGAAAAGGCAATCCCTGGCGCAAATAAAATTTGCGACAGTAGAAAATTATTTTTTGAATAATTTACTGTAGAAAAGGCAATCCCTGGCGCAATTAAAATTTGCGACAGTAGAAAATTATTTTTTGAAAAATTTACTGTAGAAAAGGCAATCCCTGGCGCAATTAAAATTTGCGACAGTAGAAAATTATTTTTTGAATAAGTTACTATAGAAAAGGCAATCCCTGGCGTAATTAAAATTTCCGACAGTAGAAAATTATTTTTTGAATAATTTACTATAGAAAAGGCAATCCCTGGCGCAATTAAAATTTGCGACAGTAGAAAATTATTTTTTGAATAATTTACTATAGAAAAGGCAATCCCTGGCGTAATTAAAATTTGCGACAGTAAAAAATTATTTTTTGAATAATTTACTATAGAAAAGGCAATCCCTGGCGTAATTAAAATTTGCGACAGTAGAAAATTATTTTTTGAATAATTTACTATAGAAAAGGCAATCCCTGGCGCAATTAAAATTTGCGACAGTAGAAAATTATTTTTTGAATAATTTACTATAGAAAAGGCAATCCCTGGCGCAATTAAAATTTGCGACAGTAGAAAATTATTTTTTGAATAATTTACTATAGAAAAGGCAATCCCTGGCGCACTTAAAATTTGCGACAGTAAAAAATTATTTTGTGAGAAATTTACTATAGAAAATGCAATCCCTGGGATATTTAAAATTTGCGACAGTAGAAAATTATTTTTTGAATAATTTACTATAGAAAAGGCAATCCCTGGCGTAATTAAAATTTGCGACAGTAAAAAATTATTTTTTGTATAATTTACTATAGAAAAGGCAATCCCTGGCGTAATTAAAATTTGCGACAGTAGAAAATTATTTTTTGAATAATTTACTATAGAAAAGGCAATCCCTGGCGCAATTAAAATTTGCGACAGTAGAAAATTATTTTTTGAATAATTTACTATAGAAAAGGCAATCCCTGGCGCACTTAAAATTTGCAACAGTAGAAAATTATTTTTTGCAAAATTTACTATAGAAAAGGCAATCCCTGGCGTAATTAAAATTTGCGACAGTAGAAAATTATTTTTTGAATAATTTACTGTAGAAAAGGCAATCCCTGGCGCAATTCAAATTTGCGACAGTAAAAAATTATTTTTTGAATAATTTACAATAGAAAAGGCAATCCCTGGCGCAATTCAAATTTGCGACAGTAAAAAATTATTTTTTGAATAATTTACAATAGAAAAGGCAATCCCTGGCGCAATTAAAATTTGCGACAGTAGAAAATTATTTTTTGAATAATTTACTATAGAAAAGGCAATCCCTGGCGTAATTAAAATTTGCGACAGTTGAAAATTATTTTTTGAATAATTTACTATAGAAAAGGCAATCCCTGGCGCACTTAAAATTTGCGACAGTAGAAAATTATTTTTTGAATAATTTACTATAGAAAAGGCAATCACTGGCGCAATTAAAATTTGCGACAGTAAAAAATTATTTTTTGAATAATTTACTATATAAAAGGCAATCCCTGGCGTAATTAAAATTTGCGACAGTAGAAAATTATTTTTTGAATAATTTACTGTAGAAAAGGCAATCCCTGGCGCAATTAAAATTTGCGACAGTAAAAAATTATTTTTTGAATAATTTACTATAGAAAAGGCAATCCCTGGCGCAATTAAAATTTGCGACAGTAAAAAATTATTTTTTGAATAATTTACTATAGAAAAGGCAATCCCTGGCGTAATTAAAATTTGCGACAGTAGAAAATTATTTTTTGAATAATTTACTATAGAAAAGGCAATCCCTGGGATATTTAAAATGTGCGACAGTAGAAAATTATTTTTTTGAATAATTTACTATAGAAAAGGCAATCCCTGGCGCACTTAAAATTTGCGACAGTAGAAAATTATTTTTTGAATAATTTACTATAGAAAAGGCAATCCCTGGCGCAATTAAAATTTGCGACAGTAGAAAATTATTTTTTGAATAATTTACTATAGAAATGCAATACCTGGCGTAATTAAAATTTGCGACAGTAGAAAATTATTTTTTGAATAATTTACTATAGAAAAGGCAATCCCTGGCGTAATTAAAATTTGCGACAGTAGAAAATTATTTTTTGAATAATTTACTATAGAAAAGGCAATCCCTGGGATATTTAAAATGTGCGACAGTAGAAAATTATTTTTTTGAATAATTTACTATAGAAAAGGCAATCCCTGGCGCACTTAAAATTTGCGACAGTAGAAAATTATTTTTTGAATAATTTACTATAGAAAAGGCAATCCCTGGCGCAATTAAAATTTGCGACAGTAGAAAATTATTTTTTGAATAATTTACTATAGAAATGCAATACCTGGCGTAATTAAAATTTGCGACAGTAGAAAATTATTTTTTGAATAATTTACTATAGAAAAGGCAATCCCTGGCGTAATTAAAATTTGCGACAGTAGAAAATTATTTTTTGAATAATTTACTATAGAAAAGGCAATCCCTGGCGCACTTAAAATTTGCGACAGTAGAAAATTATTTTTTGAATAATTTACTATAGAAAAGGCAATCCCTGGCGCAATTAAAATTTGCGACAGTAGAAAATTATTTTTTGAATAATTTACTATAGAAAAGGCAATCCCTGGCGTAATTAAAATTTCCGACAGTAGAAAATTATTTTTTGAATAATTTACTATAGAAAAGGCAATCCCTGGCGCAATTAAAATTTGCGACAGTAGAAAATTATTTTTTGAATAATTTACTATAGAAAAGGCAATCCCTGGCGTAATTAAAATTTGCGACAGTAGAAAATTATTTTTTGAATAATTTACTGTAGAAAAGGCAATCCCTGGCGTAATTAAAATTTGCGACAGTAGAAAATTATTTTTTGAATAATTTACTATATAAAAGGCAATCCCTGGCGTATTTAAAATTTGCGAGAGTATAAAATTAATTTTTGAAAAATTTACTATATAAAAGGCAATCCCTGGCGTAATTAAAATTTGCGACAGTAGAAATTTATTTTTTGAATAATTTACTATAGAAAAGGCAATCCCTGGCGTAATTAAAATTTGCGACAGTAGAAAATTATTTTTTGAATAATTTACTATAGAAAAGGCAATCCCTGGGATATTTAAAATGTGCGACAGTAGAAAATTATTTTTTGAATAATTTACTATAGAAAAGGCAATCCCTGGCGCACTTAAAATTTGCGACAGTAGAAAATTATTTTTTGAATAATTTACTATAGAAAAGGCAATCCCTGGCGCAATTAAAATTTGCGACAGTAGAAAATTATTTTTTGAATAATTTACTATAGAAATGCAATACCTGGCGTAATTAAAATTTGCGACAGTAGAAAATTATTTTTTGAATAATTTACTATAGAAAAGGCAATCCCTGGCGTAATTAAAATTTGCGACAGTAGAAAAATATTTTTTGAATAATTTACTATAGAAAAGGCGCACTTAAAATTTGCGACAGTAGAAAATTATTTTTTGAATAATTTACTATAGAAAAGGCAATCCCTGGCGCAATTAAAATTTGCGACAGTAAAAAATTATTTTTTGAATAATTTACTATATAAAAGGCAATCCCTGGCGTAATTCAAATTTGCGACAGTAGAAAATTATTTTTTGAATAATTTACTGTAGAAAAGGCAATCCCTGGCGCAATTAAAACTTGCGATAGTAAAAAATTATTTTTTGAATAATTTACTATAGAAAAGGCAATCCCTGGCGTAATTAAAATTTGCGACAGTTGAAAATTATTTTTTGAATAATTTACTATAGAAAAGGCAATCCCTGGCGTAATTAAAATTTGCGACAGTTGAAAATTATTTTTTGAATAATTTACTATAGAAAAGGCAATCCCTGGCGTATTTAAAATTTGCGACAGTATAAAATTAATTTTTGAAAAATTTACTATATAAAAGGCAATCCCTGGCGTAATTAAAATTTCCGACAGTAGAAAATTATTTTTTGAATAATTTACTATAGAAAAGGCAATCCCTGGCGTAATTAAAATTTGCGACAGTAGAAAATTATTTTTTGAATAATTTACTATAGAAAAGGCAATCCCTGGGATATTTAAAATGTGCGACAGTAGAAAATTATTTTTTTGAATAATTTACTATAGAAAAGGCAATCCCTGGCGCACTTAAAATTTGCGACAGTAGAAAATTATTTTTTGAATAATTTACTATAGAAAAGGCAATCCCTGGCGCAATTAAAATTTGCGACAGTAGAAAATTATTTTTTGAATAATTTACTATAGAAATGCAATACCTGGCGTAATTAAAATTTGCGACAGTAGAAAATTATTTTTTGAATAATTTACTATAGAAAAGGCAATCCCTGGCGTAATTAAAATTTGCGACAGTAGAAAATTATTTTTTGAATAATTTACTATAGAAAAGGCAATCCCTGGCGCACTTAAAATTTGCGACAGTAGAAAATTATGTTTTGAATAATTTACTATAGAAAAGGCAATCCCTGGCGCAATTAAAATTTGCGACAGTAGAAAATTATTTTTTGAATAATTTACTATAGAAAAGGCAATCCCTGGCGTAATTAAAATTTGCGACAGTAGAAAATTATTTTTTGAATAATTTACTGTAGAAAAGGCAATCCCTGGCGTAATTAAAATTTGCGACAGTAGAAAATTATTTTTTGAATAATTTAATATATAAAAGGTAATCCCTGGCGTATTTAAAATTTGCGAGAGTATAAAATTAATTTTTGAAAAATTTACTATATAAAAGGCAATCCCTGGCGTAATTAAAATTTGCGACAGTAGAAATTTATTTTTTGAATAATTTACTATAGAAAAGGCAATCCCTGGCGTAATTAAAATTTGCGACAGTAGAAAATTATTTTTTGAATAATTTACTATAGAAAAGGCAATCCCTGGGATATTTAAAATGTGCGACAGTAGAAAATTATTTTTTGAATAATATACTATAGAAAAGGCAATCCCTGGCGCACTTAAAATTTGCGACAGTAGAAAATTATTTTTTGAATAATTTACTATAGAAAAGGCAATCCCTGGCGCAATTAAAATTTGCGACAGTAGAAAATTATTTTTTGAATAATTTACTATAGAAATGCAATACCTGGCGTAATTAAAATTTGCGACAGTAGAAAATTATTTTTTGAATAATTTACTATAGAAAAGGCAATCCCTGGCGTAATTAAAATTTGCGACAGTAGAAAAATATTTTTTGAATAATTTACTATAGAAAAGGCGCACTTAAAATTTGCGACAGTAGAAAATTATTTTTTGAATAATTTACTATAGAAAAGGCAATCCCTGGCGCAATTAAAATTTGCGACAGTAAAAAATTATTTTTTGAATAATTTACTATATAAAAGGCAATCCCTGGCGTAATTAAAATTTGCGACAGTAGAAAATTATTTTTTGAATAATTTACTGTAGAAAAGGCAATCCCTGGCGCAATTAAAACTTGCGATAGTAAAAAATTATTTTTTGAATAATTTACTATAGAAAAGGCAATCCCTGGCGTAATTAAAATTTGCGACAGTTGAAAATTATTTTTTGAATAATTTACTATAGAAAAGGCATTCCCTGGCGTAATTAAAATTTGCGACAGTTGAAAGTTATTTTTTGAATAATTTACTATAGAAAAGGCAATCCCTGGCGTATTTAAAATTTGCGACAGTATAAAATTAATTTTTGAAAAATTTACTATATAAAAGGCAATCCCTGGCGTAATTAAAATTTCCGACAGTAGAAAATTATTTTTTGAATAATTTACTGTAGAAAAGGCAATCCCTGGCGCAATTAAAACTTGCGATAGTAAAAAATTATTTTTTGAATAATTTACTATAGAAAAGGCAATCCCTGGCGTAATTAAAATTTGCGACAGTAAAAAATTATTTTTTGCAAAATTTACTATAGAAAAGGCAATCCCTGGCGCACTTAAAATTTGCGACAGTATAAAATTAATTTTTGAAAAATTTACTATATAAAAGGCAATCCTTGGCCTAATTGAAATTTGCGACAGTTGAAAATTATTTTTTGAATAATTTACTATAGAAAAGGCAATCCCTGGCGCAATTAAAATTTGCGACAGTAAAAAATTATTTTTTGAATAATTTACTATAGAAAAGGCAATCCCTGGCGTAATTAAAATTTGCGAAAGTATAAAATTATTTTTTGAATAATTTACTATAGAAAAGGCAATCCCTGGCGTATTTAAAATTTGCGACAGTATAAAATTATTTTTTGAAAAATTTACTATAGAAAAGGCAATCCCTGGCGCACTTAAAATTTGCGACAGTAAAAAATTATTTTTTGAATAATTTACTATAGAAAAGGCAATCCCTGGCGCAATTACAATTTGCGACAGTTGAAAATTATTTTTTGAATAATTTACTATAGAAAAGGCAATTCCTGGCGCAATTAAAATTTGCGACAGTAAAAAATTATTTTTTGCAAAATTTACTATAGAAAAGGCAATCCCTGGCGCACTTAAAATTTGCGACAGTAAAAAATTATTTTTTGAATAATTTACTATAGAAAAGGCAATCCCTGGCGTAATTAAAATTTGCGACAGTTGAAAATTATTTTTTGAATAATTTACAATAGAAAAGGCAATCCCTGGCGTATTTAAAATTTGCGACAGTAGAAAATAATTTTTTTAATAATTTACTGTAGAAAAGGCAATCCCTGGCGCAATTAAAACTTGCGATAGTAAAAAATTAATTTTTGAATAATTTACTATAGAAAAGGCAATCCCTGGCGTAATTAAAATTTGCGACAGTAAAAAATTATTTTTTGCAAAATTTACTATAGAAAAGGCAATACCTGGCGCACTTAAAATTTGCGACAATATAAAACTATTTTTTTAAAAATTTACTATATAAAAGGCAATCCCTGGCGTAATTAAAATTTGCGACAGTTGAAAATTATTTTTTGAATAATTTACTATAGAAAAGGCAATCCTTGGCGCAATTAAAATTTGCGACAGTAAAAAATTATTTTTTGAATAATTTACTAGAGAAAAGGCAATCCCTGGCGTAATTAAAATTTGCGACAGTATAAAATTATTTTTTGAATAATTTACTATATAAAAGGCAATCCCTGGCGTATTTAAAATTTGCGACAATATAAAATTATTTTTTGAATAATTTACTATAGAAAAGGCAATCCCTGGCGTAATTAAAATTTGCGACAGTAGAAAATTATTTTTTGAATAATTTACTATAGAAAACGCAATCCCTGGCGCAATTAAAATTTGCGACAGTAAAAAATTATTTTTTGCAAAATTTACTATAGAAAAGGCAATCCCTGGCGCAATTAAAATTTGCGACAGTAAAAAATTATTTTTTCAAAATTTACTATAGAAAAGGCAATCCCTGGCGCAATTAAAATTTGCGACAGTAGAAAGTTATTTTTTGCAAAATTTACTATAGAAAAGGCAATCCCTGGCGCAATTAAAATTTGCGACAGTAGAAAATTATTTTTTGAATAATTTACTATAGAAAAGGCAATCCCTGGCGTAATTAAAATTTGCGACAGTAGAAAATTATTTTTTGAATAATTTACTATAGAAAAGGCAATCCCTGGCGTATTTAAAATTTGCGACAGTAAGAAATTATTTTTTGAATAATTTACTATAGAAAAGGCAATCCCTGGCGTAATTAAAATTTGCGACAGTATAAAATTATTTTTTGAATAATTTACTATAGAAAAGGCAATCCCTGGCGCACTTAAAATTTGCGACAGTAGAAAATTATTTTTTGAAAAATTTACTATAGAAAATGCAATCCCTGGCGCACTTAAAATTTGCGACAGTAGAAAATTATTTTTTGAATAATTTACTATAGAAAAGGCAATCCCTGGGATATTTGAAATATGCGACAGAAAAAAATTATTTTTTGAAAAATTTACTATAGAAAAGGCAATCCCTGGCGTAATTAAAATTTTCGACATTAGAAAATTATTTTTTGAATAATTTACTGTAGAAAAGGCAATCCCTGGCGCAATTAAAACTTGCGATAGTAAAAAATTATTTTTTGAATAATTTACTATAGAAAAGGCAATCCCTGGCGTAATTAAAATTTGCGACAGTAAAAAATTATTTTTTGCAAAATTTACTATAGAAAAGGCAATCCCTGGCGCACTTAAAATTTGCGACAGTATAAAATTAATTTTTGAAAAATTTACTATATAAAAGGCAATCCCTGGCGTAATTAAAATTTGCGACAGTTGAAAATTATTTTTTGATTAATTTACTATAGAAAAGGCAATCCCTGGCGCAATTAAAATTTGCGACAGTAAAAAATTATTTTTTGAATAATTTACTATAGAAAAGGCAATACCTGGCGTAATTAAAATTTGCGACAGTATAAAATTATTTTTTGAATAATTTACTATAGAAAAGGCAATCCCTGGCGTATTTAAAATTTGCGACAGTATAAAATTATTTTTTGAAAAATTTACTATAGAAAAGGCAATCCCTGGCGCACTTAAAATTTGCGACAGTAAAAAATTATTTTTTGAATAATTTACTATAGAAAAGGCAATCCCTGGCGCAATTACAATTTGCGACAGTTGAAAATTATTTTTTGAATAATTTACTATAGAAAAGGCAATCCCTGGCGCAATTAAAATTTGCGACAGTAAAAAATTATTTTTTGCAAAATTTACTATAGAAAAGGCAATCCCTGGCGCACTTAAAATTTGCTACAGTAAAAAATTATTTTTTGAATAATTTACTATAGAAAAGGCAATCCCTGGCGTAATTAAATTTTGCGACAGTTGAAAATTATTTTTTGAATAATTTACAATAGAAAAGGCAATCCCTGGCGTATTTAAAATTTGCGACAGTAGAAAATTATTTTTTGAATAATTTACTGTAGAAAAGGCAATCCCTGGCGCAATTAAAACTTGCGATAGTAAAAAATTATTTTTTGAATAATTTACTATAGAAAAGGCAATCCCTGGCGTAATTAAAATTTGCGACAGTAAAAAATTATTTTTTGCAAAATTTACTATAGAAAAGGCAATCCCTGGCGCACTTAAAATTTGCGACAGTATAAAATTAATTTTTGAAAAATTTACTATATAAAAGGCAATCCCTGGCGTAATTAAAATTTGCGACAGTTGAAAATTATTTTTTGATTAATTTACTATAGAAAAGGCAATCCCTGGCGTAATTAAAATTTGCGACAGTATAAAATAATTTTTTGAATAATTTACTATATAAAAGGCAATCCCTGGCGTAATTAAAATTTGCGACATTAGAAAATTATTTTTTGAATAATTTACTGTAGAAAAGGCAATCCCTGGCGCAATTAAAACTTGCGATAGTAAAAAATTATTTTTTGAATAATTTACTATAGAAAAGGCAATCCCTGGCGTAATTAAAATTTGCGACAGTAAAAAATTATTTTTTTCAAAATTTACTATAGAAAAGGCAATCCCTGGCGCACTTAAAATTTGCGACAGTATAAAATTAATTTTTGAAAAATTTACTATATAAAAGGCAATCCCTGGCGTAATTAAAATTTGCGACAGTTGAAAATTATTTTTTGATTAATTTACTATAGAAAAGGCAATCCCTGGCGCAATTAAAATTTGCGACAGTAAAAAATTATTTTTTGAATAATTTACTATAGAAAAGGCAATACCTGGCGTAATTAAAATTTGCGACAGTATAAAATTATTTTTTGAATAATTTACTATAGAAAAGGCAATCCCTGGCGTATTTAAAATTTGCGACAGTATAAAATTATTTTTTGAAAAATTTACTATAGAAAAGGCAATCCCTGGCGCACTTAAAATTTGCGACAGTAAAAAATTATTTTTTGAATAATTTACTATAGAAAAGGCAATCCCTGGCGCAATTACAATTTGCGACAGTTGAAAATTATTTTTTGAATAATTTACTATAGAAAAGGCAATCCCTGGCGCAATTAAAATTTGCGACAGTAAAAAATTATTTTTTGCAAAATTTACTATAGAAAAGGCAATCCCTGGCGCACTTAAAATTTGCTACAGTAAAAAATTATTTTTTGAATAATTTACTATAGAAAAGGCAATCCCTGGCGTAATTAAATTTTGCGACAGTTGAAAATTATTTTTTGAATAATTTACAATAGAAAAGGCAATCCCTGGCGTATTTAAAATTTGCGACAGTAGAAAATTATTTTTTGAATAATTTACTGTAGAAAAGCCAATCCCTGGCGCAATTAAAACTTGCGATAGTAAAAAATTATTTTTTGAATAATTTACTATAGAAAAGGCAATCCCTGGCGTAATTAAAATTTGCGACAGTAAAAAATTATTTTTTGCAAAATTTACTATAGAAAAGGCAATCCCTGGCGCACTTAAAATTTGCGACAGTATAAAATTAATTTTTTAAAAATTTACTATATAAAAGGCAATCCCTGGCGTAATTAAAATTTGCGACAGTTGAAAATTATTTTTTGAATAATTTACTATAGAAAAGGCAATCCCTGGCGCAATTAAAATTTGCGACAGTAAAAAATTATTTTTTGAATAATTTACTATAGAAAAGGCAATCCCTGGCGTAATTAAAATTTGCGACAGTATAAAATTATTTTTTGAATAATTTACTATATAAAAGGCAATCCCTGGCGTATTTAAAATTTGCGACAATATAAAATTATTTTTTGAATAATTTACTATAGAAAAGGCAATCCCTGGCGTAATTAAAATTTGCGACAGTAGAAAATTATTTTTTGAATAATTTACTATAGAAAAGGCAATCCCTGGCGCAATTAAAATTTGCGACAGTAAAAAATTATTTTTTGCAAAATTTACTATAGAAAAGGCAATCCCTGACGCAATTAAAATTTGCGACAGTAAAAAATTATTTTTTGCAAAATTTACTATAGAAAAGGCAATCCCTGGCGCAATTAAAATTTGCGACAGTAGAAAGTTATTTTTTGCAAAATTTACTATAGAAATGGCAATCCCTGGCGCAATTAAAATTTGCGACAGTAGAAAATTATTTTTTGAATAATTTACTACAGAAAAGGCAATCCCTGGCGTAATTAAAATTTGCGACAGTAGAAAATTATTTTTTGAATAATTTACTATAGAAAAGGCAATCCCTGGCGTAATTAAAATTTGCGACAGTATAAAATTATTTTTTGAATAATTTACTATAGAAAAGGCAATCCCTGGCGTATTTAAAATTTGCGACAGTTGAAAATTATTTTTTGAATAATTTACAATAGAAAAGGCAATCCCTGGCGTATTTAAAATTTGCGACAGTAGAAAATTATTTTTTGAATAATTTACTGTAGAAAAGCCAATCCCTGGCGCAATTAAAACTTGCGATAGTAAAAAATTATTTTTTGAATAATTTACTATAGAAAAGGCAATCCCTGGCGTAATTAAAATTTGCGACAGTAAAAAATTATTTTTTGGAAAATTTACTATAGAAAAGGCAATCCCTGGCGCACTTAAAATTTGCGACAGTATAAAATTAATTTTTTAAAAATTTACTATATAAAAGGCAATCCCTGGCGTAATTAAAATTTGCGACAGTTGAAAATTATTTTTTGAATAATTTACTATAGAAAAGGCAATCCCTGGCGCAATTAAAATTTGCGACAGTAAAAAATTATTTTTTGAATAATTTACTATAGAAAAGGCAATCCCTGGCGTAATTAAAATTTGCGACAGTATAAAATTATTTTTTGAATAATTTACTATATAAAAGGCAATCCCTGGCGTATTTAAAATTTGCGACAATATAAAATTATTTTTTGAATAATTTACTATAGAAAAGGCAATCCCTGGCGTAATTAAAATTTGCGACAGTAGAAAATTATTTTTTGAATAATTTACTATAGAAAAGGCAATCCCTGGCGCAATTAAAATTTGCGACAGTAAAAAATTATTTTTTGCAAAATTTACTATAGAAAAGGCAATCCCTGACGCAATTAAAATTTGCGACAGTAAAAAATTATTTTTTGCAAAATTTACTATAGAAAAGGCAATCCCTGGCGCAATTAAAATTTGCGACAGTAGAAAGTTATTTTTTGCAAAATTTACTATAGAAATGGCAATCCCTGGCGCAATTAAAATTTGCGACAGTAGAAAATTATTTTTTGAATAATTTACTACAGAAAAGGCAATCCCTGGCGTAATTAAAATTTGCGACAGTAGAAAATTATTTTTTGAATAATTTACTATAGAAAAGGCAATCCCTGGCGTATTTAAAATTTGCGACAGTAAGAAATTATTTTTTGAATAATTTACTATAGAAAAGGCAATCCCTGGCGTAATTAAAATTTGCGACAGTATAAAATTATTTTTTGAATAATTTACTATAGAAAAGGCAATCCCTGGCGCACTTAAAATTTGCGACAGTAGAAAATTTTTTTTTGAAAAATTTACTATAGAAAATGCAATCCCTGGCGCACTTAAAATTTGCGACAGGAGAAATTTATTTTTTGAATAATTTACTATAGAAAAGGCAATCCCTGGGATATTTGAAATTTGCGACAGTAAAAAATTATTTTTTGAAAAATTTACTATAGAAAAGGCAATCCCTGGCGTAATTAAAACTTGCGACAGTAAAAATTTTTTTTTTTAATAATTTACTATAGAAAAGGCAATCCCTGGCGTAATTAAAATTTGTGACAGTAGAAAATTATTTTTTGAATAATTTACTATAGAAAAGGCAATCCCTGGCGTATTTAAAATTTGCGACAGTATAAAATTAGTTTTTGAAAAATTTACTATATAAAAGGCAATCCCTGGCGAAATTAAAATTTGCGACAGTAGAAAATTATTTTTTGAATAATTTACTGTAGAAAAGGCAATTCCTGGCGCAAATAAAACTTGCGATAGTAAAAAATTATTTTTTGAATAATTTACTATAGAAAAGGCAATCCCTGGCTTAATTAAAATTTTCGACAGTTGAAAATTATTTTTTGAATAATTTACTATAGAAAAGGCAATCCCTGGCGCAATTAAAATTTGCGACAGTAAAAAATTATTTTTTGAATAATTTACTATAGAAAAGGCAATCCCTGGCGTAATTAAAATTTGCGACAGTATAAAATTATTTTTTGAATAATTTACTATATAAAAGGCAATCCCTGGCGTAATTAAAATTTGCGACAGTAGAAAATTATTTTTTGAATAATTTACTGTAGAAAAGGCAATCCCTGGCGCAATTAAAACTTGCGACAGTAAGAAATTATTTTTTTAATAATTTACTATAGAAAAGGCAATCCCTGGCGCACTTAAAATTTGCGACAGTAGAAAATTATTTTTTGAAAAATTTACTATAGAAAATGCAATCCCTGGCGCACTTAAAATTTGCGACAGTAGAAAATTATTTTTTGAATAATTTACTATAGAAAAGGCAATCCCTGGGATATTTGAAATTTGCGACAGTAAAAAATTATTTTTTGAAAAATTTACTATAGAAAAGGCAATCCCTGGCGTAATTAAAATTTGCGACAGTAAAAAATTATTTTTTGCAAAATTTACTATAGAAAAGGCAATCCCTGGCGCACTTAAAATTTGCGACAGTATAAAATTAATTTTTTAAAAATTTACTATATAAAAGGCAATCCCTGGCGTAATTAAAATTTGCGACAGTTGAAAATTATTTTTTGAATAATTTACTATAGAAAAGGCAATCCCTGGCGCAATTAAAATTTGCGACAGTAAAAAATTATTTTTTGAATAATTTACTATAGAAAAGGCAATCCCTGGCGTAATTAAAATTTGCGACAGTATAAAATTATTTTTTGAATAATTTACTATATAAAAGGCAATCCCTGGCGTATTTAAAATTTGCGACAATATAAAATTATTTTTTGAATAATTTACTATAGAAAAGGCAATCCCTGGCGTAATTAAAATTTGCGACAGTAGAAAATTATTTTTTGAATAATTTACTATAGAAAAGGCAATCCCTGGCGCAATTAAAATTTGCGACAGTAAAAAATTATTTTTTGCAAAATTTACTATAGAAAAGGCAATCCCTGGCGCAATTAAAATTTGCGACAGTAAAAAATTATTTTTTGCAAAATTTACTATAGAAAAGGCAATCCCTGGCGCAATTAAAATTTGCGACAGTAGAAAGTTATTTTTTGCAAAATTTACTATAGAAATGGCAATCCCTGGCGCAATTAAAATTTGCGACAGTAGAAAATTATTTTTTGAATAATTTACTACAGAAAAGGCAATCCCTGGCGTAATTAAAATTTGCGACAGTAGAAAATTATTTTTTGAATAATTTACTATAGAAAAGGCAATCCCTGGCGTATTTAAAATTTGCGATAGTAAGAAATTATTTTTTGAATAATTTACTATAGAAAAGGCAATCCCTGGCGTAATTAAAATTTGCGACAGTATAAAATTATTTTTTGAATAATTTACTATAGAAAAGGCAATCCCTGGCGCACTTAAAATTTGCGACAATAGAAAATTATTTTTTGAAAAGTTTACTATAGAAAATGCAATCCCTGGCGCACTTAAAATTTGCGACAGGAGAAAATTATTTTTTGAATAATTTACTATAGAAAAGGCAATCCCTGGGATATTTGAAATTTGCGACAGTAAAAAATTATTTTTTGAAAAATTTACTATAGAAAAGGCAAACCCTGGCGTAATTAAAACTTGCGACAGTAAAAAATTTTTTTTTGAATAATTTACTATAGAAAAGGCAATCCCTGGCGTAATTAAAATTTGTGACAGTAGAAAATTATTTTTTGAATAATTTACTATAGAAAAGGCAATCCCTGGCGTATTTAAAATTTGCGACAGTATAAAATTAGTTTTGGAAAAATTTACTATATAAAAGGCAATCCCTGGCGAAATTAAAATTTGCGACAGTAGAAAATTATTTTTTGAATAATTTACTGTAGAAAAGGCAATCCCTGGCGCAACTAAAACTTGCGATAGTAAAAAATTATTTTTTGAATAATTTACTATAGAAAAGGCAATCCCTGGCTTAATTAAAATTTTCGACAGTTGAAAATTATTTTTTGAATAATTTACTATAGAAAAGGCAATCCCTGGCGCAATTAAAATTTGCGACAGTAAAAAATTATTTTTTGAATAATTTACTATAGAAAAGGCAATCCCTGGGATATTTGAAATTTGCGACAGTAAAAAATTATTTTTTGAAAAATTTACTATAGAAAAGGCAATCCCTGGCGTAATTAAAACTTGCGACAGTAAAAAATTTTTTTTTGAATAATTTACTATAGAAAAGGCAATCCCTGGCGTAATTAAAATTTGTGACAGTAGAAAATTATTTTTTGAATAATTTACTATAGAAAAGGCAATCCCTGGCGTATTTAAAATATGCGACAGTATAAAATTAGTTTTTGAAAAATTTACTATATAAAAGGCAATCCCTGGCGTAATTAATATTTGCGACAGTAGAAAATTATTTTTTGAATAATTTACTGTAGAAAAGGTAATCCCTGGCGCAATTAAAACTTGCGAAAGTAAAAAATTATTTTTTGAATAATTTACTATAGAAAAGGCAATCCCTGGCTTAATTAAAATTTTCGACAGTTGAAAATAATTTTTTGAATAATTTACTATAGAAAAGGCAATCCCTGGCGCAATTAAAATTTGCGACAGTAAAAAATAATTTTTTGAATAATTTACTATAGAAAAGGCAATCCCTGGCGTAATTAAAATTTGCGACAGTATAAAATTATTTTTTGAATAATTTACTATATAAAAGGCAATCCCTGGCGTAATTAAAATTTGCGACAGTGGAAAATTATTTTTTGAATAATTTACTGTAGAAATGGCAATCCCTGGCGCAATTAAAACTTGCGACAGTAAGAAATTATTTTTTGAATAATTTACTATAGAAAAGGCAATCCCTGGCGTATTTAAAATTTGCGACAGTATAAAATTAATTTTTGAAAAATTTACTATATAAAAGGCAATCCCTGGCGTAATTAAGATTTGCGACAGTTGAAAATTATTTTTTGAATAATTTACTATAGAAAAGGCAATCCCTGGCGCAATTAAAATTTGCGACAGTAAAAAAATTATTTTTTGAATAATTTACTATAGAAAAGGCAAACCCTGGCGTATTTAAAATTTGCGACAGTATAAAATTAATTTTTGAAAAATTTACTATATAAAAGGCAATCCCTGGCGTAATTAAGATTTGCGACAGTTGAAAATTATTTTTTGAATAATTTACTATAGAAAAGGCAATCCCTGGCGCAATTAAAATTTGCGACAGTAAAAAAATTATTTTTTGAATAATTTACTATAGAAAAGGCAAACCCTGGCGTAATTAAAATTTGCGACAGTATAACATCATTTTTTGAATAATTTACTATAGAAAAGGCAATCCCTGGCGTATTTAAAATTTGCGACAGTATAAAATTATTTTTTGAAAAATTTACTATAGAAAAGGCAATCCCTGGCGCACTTAAAATTTGCGACAGTAAAAAATTATTTTTTGAATAATTTACTATAGAAAAGGCAATCCCTGGCGCAATTACAATTTGCGACAGTTGAAAATTATTTTTTGAATAATTTACTATAGAAAAGGCAATCCCTGGCGCAATTAAAATTTGCGACAGTAAAAAATTATTTTTTGCAAAATTTACTATAGAAAGGCAAACCCTGGCACACTTAAAATTTGCGACAGTAAAAAATTATTTTTTGAATAATTTACTATAGAAAAGGCAATCCCTGGCATAATTAAAATTTGCGACAGTAGAAAATAATTTTTTGAATAATTTACTATAGAAAAGGCAATCCCTGGCGTAATTAAAATTTGCGACAGCATAAAATTATTTTTTGAATAATTTACTATAGAAAAGGCAATCCCTGGCTTAATTAAAATTTTCGACAGTTGAAAATTATTTTTTGAATAATTTACAATAGAAAAGGCAATCCCTGGCGCAATTAAAATTTGCGACAGTAAAAAATAATTTTTTGAATAATTTACTATAGAAAATGCAATCCCTGGCGTAATTAAAATTTGCGACAGTATAAAATTATTTTTTGAATAATTTACTATATAAAAGGCAATCCCTGGCGTAATTAAAATTTGCGACAGTAGAAAATTATTTTTTGAATAATTTACTGTAGAAAAGGCAATCCCTGGCGCAATTAAAACTTGCGACAGTAAGAAATTATTTTTTGAATAATTTACTATAGAAAAGGCAATCCCTGGCGCAATTAAAACTTGCGATAGTAAAAAATTATTTTTTGAATAATTTACTATAGAAAAGGCAATCCCTGGCTTAATTAAAATTTTCGACAGTTGAAAATTATTTTTTGAATAATTTACTATAGAAAAGGCAATCCCTGGCGCAATTAAAATTTGCGACAGTAAAAAATAATTTTTTGAATAATTTACTATAGAAAAGGCAATCCCTGGCGTAATTAAAATTTGCGACAGTATAAAATTATTTTTTGAATAATTTACTATATAAAAGGCAATCCCTGGCGTAATTAAAATTTGCGACAGTAGAAAATTATTTTTTGAATAATTTACTGTAGAAAAGGCAATCCCTGGCGCAATTAAAACTTGCGACAGTAAGAAATTATTTTTTGAATAATTTACTATAGAAAAGGCAATCCCTGGCGTATTTAAAATTTGCGACAGTATAAAATTAATTTTTGAAAAATTTACTATATAAAAGGCAATCCCTGGCGTAATTAAAATTTGCGACAGTAGAAAATTATTTTTTGAATAATTTACTGTAGAAAAGGCAATCCCTGGCGCAATTAAAACTTGCGATAGTAAAAAATTATTTTTTGAATAATTTACTATAGAAAAGGCAATCCCTGGCGTAATTAAAATTTGCGACAGTAAAAAATTATTTTTTGCAAAATTTACTATAGAAAAGGCAATCCCTGGCGCACTTAAAATTTGCGACATTATAAAATTAATTTTTGAAAAATTTACTATATAAAAGGCAATCCCTGGCGTAATTAAGATTTGCGACAGTTGAAAATTATTTTTTGAATAATTTACTATAGAAAAGGCAATCCCTGGCGCAATTAAAATTTGCGACAGTAAAAAAATTATTTTTTGAATAATTTACTATAGAAAAGGCAATCCCTGGCGTAATTAAAATTTGCGACAGTATAAAATTATTTTTTGAATAATTTACTATAGAAAAGGTAATCCCTAGCGTATTTAAAATTTGCGACAGTATAAAATTATTTTTTGAAAAATTTACTATATAAAAGGCAATCCCTGGCGCACTTAAAATTTGCGACAGTAAAAAATTATTTTTTGAATAATTTACTATAGAAAAGGCAATCCCTGGCGCAATTACAATTTGCGACAGTTGAAAATTATTTTTTGAATAATTTACTATAGAAAAGGCAATCCCTGGCGCAATTAAAATTTGCGACAGTAAAAAATTATTTTTTGCAAAATTTACTATAGAAAAGGCAAACCCTGGCACACTTAAAATTTGCGACAGTAAAAAATTATTTTTTGAATAATTTACTATAGAAAAGGCAATCCCTGGCGTAATTAAAATTTGCGACAGTAGAAAATAATTTTTTGAATAATTTACTATAGAAAAGGCAATCCCTGGCGTAATTAAAATTTGCGACAGCATAAAATTATTTTTTGAATAATTTACTATAGAAAAGGCAATCCCTGGCGCAATTAAAATTTGCGACAGTATAAAATTATTTTTTGAATAATTTCCTATAGAAAAGTCAATCCCTGGCGCAATTAAAATTTGCGACAGTAAAAAATTATTTTTTGAAAAATTTACTATAGAAAAGGCAATCCCTGGCGTAATTAAAACTTGCGATAGTAAAAAATGATTTTTTGAAAAATTTACTATAGAAAAGGCAATCCCTGGAGCAATTAAAATTTGCGACAGTAGAAAATTATTTTTTGAATAATTTACTATAGAAAAGGCAATCCCTGGCGCAATTAAAATTTGCGACAGTATAAAATTATTTTTTGAATAATTTACTATAGAAAAGGCAATCCCTGGCGTAATTAAAATTTGCGACAGTAGAAAATTATTTTTTGAATAATTTACTATAGAAAAGGCAATCCCTGGCGTATTTAAAATTTGCGACAGTATAAAATTAATTTTTGAAAAATTTACTATATAAAAGGCAATCCCTGGCGTAATTAAAATTGGCGACAGTAGAAAATTATTTTTTGAATAATTTACTGTAGAAAAGGCAATCCCTGGCGTATTTAAAATTTGCGACAGTATAAAATTATTTTTTGAAAAATTTACTATAGAAAAGGCAATCCCTGGCGCACTTAAAATTTGCGACAGTAAAAAATTATTTTTTGAATAATTTACTATAGAAAAGGCAATCCCTGGCGCAATTACAATTTGCGACAGTTGAAAATTATTTTTTGAATAATTTACAATAGAAAAGGCAATCCCTGGCGCAATTAAAATTTGCGACAGTAAAAAATTATTTTTTGCAAAATTTACTATAGAAAAGGCAAACCCTGGCACACTTAAAATTTGCGACAGTAAAAAATTATTTTTTGAATAATTTACTATAGAAAAGGCAATCCCTGGCGTAATTAAAATTTGCGACAGTAGAAAATAATTTTTTGAATAATTTACTATAGAAAAGGCAATCCCTGGCGTAATTAAAATTTGCGACAGCATAAAATTATTTTTTGAATAATTTACTATAGAAAAGGCAATCCCTGGCTTAATTAAAATTTTCGACAGTTGAAAATTATTTTTTGAATAATTTACTATAGAAAAGGCAATCCCTGGCGCAATTAAAATTTGCGACAGTAAAAAATAATTTTTTGAATAATTTACTATAGAAAATGCAATCCCTGGCGTAATTAAAATTTGCGAGAGTATAAAATTTTTTTTTGAATAATTTACTATATAAAAGGCAATCCCTGGCGTAATTAAAATTTGCGACAGTAGAAAATTATTTTTTGAATAATTTACTGTAGAAAAGGCAATCCCTGGCGCAATTAAAACTTGCGACAGTAAGAAATTATTTTTTGAATAATTTACTGTAGAAAAGGCAATCCCTGGCGCAATTAAAACTTGCGATAGTAAAAAATTATTTTTTGAATAATTTACTATAGAAAAGGCAATCCCTGGCTTAATTAAAATTTTCGACAGTTGAAAATTATTTTTTGAATAATTTACTATAGAAAAGGCAATCCCTGGCGCAATTAAAATTTGCGACAGTAAAAAATAATTTTTTGAATAATTTACTATAGAAAAGGCAATCCCTGGCGTAATTAAAATTTGCGACAGTATAAAATTATTTTTTGAATAATTTACTATATAAAAGGCAATCCCTGGCGTAGTTAAAATTTGCGACAGTAGAAAATTATTTTTTGAATAATTTACTGTAGAAAAGGCAATCCCTGGCGCAATTAAAACTTGCGACAGTAAAAAAATTATTTTTTGAATAATTTACTATAGAAAAGGCAATCCCTGGCGTAATTAAAATTTGCGACAGTAGAAAATTATTTTTTGAATAATTTACTATAGAAAAGGCAATCCCTGGCGTATTTAAAATTTGCGACAGTATAAAATTAATTTTTGAAAAATTTACTATAGAAAAGGTAATCCCTGGCGTATTTAAAATTTGCGACAGTATAAAATTATTTTTTGAAAAATTTACTATAGAAAAGGCAATCCCTGGCGTAATTAAAATTTGCGACAGTATAAAATTATTTTTTGAATAATTTACTATAGAAAAGGTAATCCCTGGCGTATTTAAAATTTGCGACAGTATAAAATTATTTTTTGAAAAATTTACTATAGAAAAGGCAATCCCTGGCGCACTTAAAATTTGCGACAGTAAAAAATTATTTTTTGAATAATTTACTATAGAAAAGGCAACCCCTGGCGCAATTACAATTTGCGACAGTTGAAAATTATTTTTTGAATAATTTACTATAGAAAAGGCAATCCCTGGCGCAATTAAAATTTGCGACAGTAAAAAATTATTTTTTGCAAAATATACTATAGAAAAGGCAAACCCTGGCACACTTAAAATTTGCGACAGTAAAAAATTATTTTTTGAATAATTTACTATAGAAAAGGAAATCCCTGGCGTAATTAAAATTTGCGACAGTAGAAAATAATTTTTTGAATAATTTACTATAGAAAAGGCAATCCCTGGCGTAATTAAAATTTGCGATAGCATAAAATTATTTTTTGAATAATTTACTATAGAAAAGGCAATCCCTGGCGCAATTAAAATTTGCGACAGTATAAAATTATTTTTTGAATAATTTCCTATAGAAAAGTCAATCCCTGGCGCAATTAAAATTTGCGACAGTAAAAAATTATTTTTTGAAAAATTTACTATAGAAAAGGCAATCCCTGGCGTAATTAAAACTTGCGATAGTAAAAAATGATTTTTTGAAAAATTTACTATAGAAAAGGCAATCCCTGGAGCAATTAAAATTTGCGACAGTAGAAAATTATTTTTTGAATAATTTACTATAGAAAAGGCAATCCCTGGCGTAATTAAAATTTGCGACAGTATAAAATTATTTTTTGAATAATTTACTATATAAAAGGCAATCCCTGGCGTAGTTAAAATTTGCGACAGTAGAAAATTATTTTTTGAATAATTTACTGTAGAAAAGGCAATCCCTGGCGTAGTTAAAATTTGCGACAGTAGAAAATTATTTTTTGAATAATTTACTGTAGAAAAGGCAATCCCTGGCGCAATTAAAACTTGCGACAGTAAAAAAATTATTTTTTGAATAATTTACTATAGAAAAGGCAATCCCTGGCGTAATTAAAATTTGCGACAGTAGAAAATTATTTTTTGAATAATTTACTATAGAAAAGGCAATCCCTGGCGTATTTAAAATTTGCGACAGTATAAAATTAATTTTTGAAAAATTTACTATAGAAAAGGTAATCCCTGGCGTATTTAAAATTTGCGACAGTATAAAATTATTTTTTGAAAAATTTACTATAGAAAAGGCAATCCCTGGCGTAATTAAAATTTGCGACAGTAGAAAATTATTTTTTGAATAATTTACTATAGAAAAGGCAATCCCTGGCGTATTTAAAATTTGCGACAGTATAAAATTAATTTTTGAAAAATTTACTATAGAAAAGGTAATCCCTGGCGTATTTAAAATTTGCGACAGTATAAAATTATTTTTTGAAAAATTTACTATAGAAAAGGCAATCCCTGGCGTAATTAAAATTTGCGACAGTATAAAATTATTTTTTGAATAATTTACTATAGAAAAGGCAATCCCTGGAGCAATTAAAATTTGCGACAGTAGAAAATTATTTTTTGAATAATTTACTATAGAAAAGGCAATCCCTGGCGCAATTAAAATTTGCGACAGTATAAAATTATTTTTTGAATAATTTACTATAGAAAAGGCAATCCCTGGCGTAATTAAAATTTGCGACAGTAGAAAATTATTTTTTGAATAATTTACTATAGAAAAGGCAATCCCTGGCGTATTTAAAATTTGCGACAGTATAAAATTAATTTTTGAAAAATTTACTATATAAAAGGCAATCCCTGGCGTAATTAAAATTGGCGACAGTAGAAAATTATTTTTTGAATAATTTACTGTAGAAAAGGCAATCCCTGGCGCAATTAAAACTTGCGATAGTAGAAAATTATTTTTTGAATAATTTACTATAGAAAAGGCAATCCCTGGTGTAATTAAAATTTGCGACAGTAAAAAATTATTTTTTGAATAATTTACTATAGAAAAGGCAATCCCTGGCGCAATTAAAATTTGCGACAGTAAAAAATTATTTTTTGAATAATTTACTATAGAAAAGGCAATCCCTGGCGTAATTAAAATTTGCGACAGTATAAAATTATTTTTTGAATAATTTACTATATAAAAGGCAATCCCTGGCGTAATTAAAATTGGCGACAGTAGAAAATTATTTTTTGAATAATTTACTATAGAAAAGGAAATCCCTGGCGCAATTAAAATTTGCGACAGTATAAAATTATTTTTTGAATAATTTACTATAGAAAAGGCAATCCCTGGCGTAATTAAAATTTGCGACAGTAGAAAATTATTTTTTGAATAATTTACTATAGAAAAGGCAATCCCTGGCGTATTTAAAATTTGCGACAGTATAAAATTAATTTTTGAAAAATTTACTATATAAAAGGCAATCCCTGGCGTAATTAAAATTGGCGACAGTAGAAAATTATTTTTTGAATAATTTACTGTAGAAAAGGCAATCCCTGGCGCAATTACAATTTGCGACAGTTGAAAATTATTTTTTGAATAATTTACTATAGAAAAGGCAATCCCTGGCGCAATTAAAATTTGCGACAGTAAAAAATTATTTTTTGCAAAATTTACTATAGAAAGGCAAACCCTGGCACACTTAAAATTTGCGACAGTAAAAAATTATTTTTTGAATAATTTACTATAGAAAAGGCAATCCCTGGCGTAATTAAAATTTGCGACAGTAGAAAATAATTTTTTGAATAATTTACTATAGAAAAGGCAATCCCTGGCGTAATTAAAATTTGCGACAGCATAAAATTATTTTTTGAATAATTTACTATAGAAAAGGCAATCCCTGGCGCAATTAAAATTTGCGTCAGTATAAAATTATTTTTTGAATAATTTCCTATAGAAAAGTCAATCCATGGCGCAATTAAAATTTGCGACAGTAAAAAATTATTTTTTGAAAAATTTACTATAGAAAAGGCAATCCCTGGCGTAATTAAAACTTGCGATAGTAAAAAATTATTTTTTGAAAAATTTACTATAGAATAGGCAATCCCTGGAGCAATTAAAATTTGCGACAGTAGAAAATTATTTTTTGAATAATTTACTATAGAAAAGGCAATCCCTGGCGCAATTAAAATTTGCGACAGTATAAAATTGTTTTTTGAATATTTTACTATAGAAAAGGCAATCCCTGGCGTAATTAAAATTTGCGACAGTAGAAAACTATTTTTTGAATAATTTACTATAGAAAAGGCAATCCCTGGCGTATTTAAAATTTGCGACAGTATAAAATTAATTTTTGAAAAATTTACTATATAAAAGGCAATCCCTGGCGTAATTAAAATTGGCGACAGTAGAAAATTATTTTTTGAATAATTTACTGTAGAAAAGGCAATCCCTGGCGCAATTAAAACTTGCGATAGTAGAAAATTATTTTTTGAATAATTTACTATAGAAAAGGCAATCCCTGGTGTAATTGAAATTTGCGACAGTAAAAAATTATTTTTTGAATAATTTACTATAGAAAAGGCAATCCCTGGCGGAATTAAAATTTGCGACAGTAAAAAATTATTTTTTGAATAATTTACTATAGAAAAGGCAATCCCTGGCGTAATTAAAATTTGCGACAGTATAAAATTATTTTTTGAATAATTTACTATATAAAAGGCAATCCCTGGCGTAATTAAAATTTGCGACAGTAGAAAATTATTTTTTGAATAATTTACTGTAGAAAAAGCAATCCCTGGCGCAATTAAAACTTGCGATAGTAAAATATTATTTTTTGATTAATTTACTATAGAAAAGGCAATCCCTGGCGTAATTAAAATTTGCGACAGTTGAAAATTATTTTTTGAATAATTTACTATAGAAAAGGCAATCCCTGGCGTAATTAAAATTTGCGACAGTTGAAAATTATTTTTTGAATAATTTACTATAGAAAAGGCAATCCCTGGCGTAATTAAAATTTGCGACAGTAGAAAATTATTTTTTGAATAATTTACTATAGAAAAGGCAGTCCCTGGCGTAATTAAAATTTGCGACATTTGAAAATTATTTTTTGAATAATTTACTATAGAAAAGGCAATCCCTGGCGCACTTAAAATTTGCGACAGTAAAAAATTATTTTTTGCAAAATTTACTATAGAAAAGGCAATCCCTGGCGCAATTAAAGTTTGCGACAGTAAAAAATTATTTTTTGCAAAATTTATTATAGAAAAGGCAATCCCTGGCGCAATTAAAATTTGCGACAGTAGAAAGTTATTTTTTGCAAAATTTACTATAGAAAAGGCAATCCCTGGCGCAATTAAAATTTGCGACAGTAGAAAATTATTTTTTGAATAATTTACTATAGAATAGGCAATCCCTGGCGTAATTAAAATTTGCGACAGTAGAAAATTATTTTTTGAATAATTTACTATAGAAAAGGCAATCCCTGGCGTATTTAAAATTTGCGACAGTAAGAAATTATTTTTTGAATAATTTACTATAGAAAAGGCAATCCCTGGCGTAATTAAAATTTGCGACAGTATAAAATTATTTTTTGAATAATTTACTATAGAAAAGGCAATCCCTGGCGCACTTAAAATTTGCGACAGTAGAAAATTATTTTTTGAAAAATTTACTATAGAAAAGGCAATCCCTGGCGCACTTAAAATTTGCGACAGTAAAAAATTATTTTTTGAATAATTTACTATAGAAAAGGCAATCCCTGGGATATTTAAAATTTGCGACAGTAAAAAATTATTTTTTGAATAATTTACTGTAGAAAAGTCAATCCATGGCGCAATTAAAATTTGCGACAGTAAAAAATTATTTTTTGAAAAATTTACTATAGAAAAGGCAATCCCTGGCGTAATTAAAACTTGCGATAGTAAAAAATTATTTTTTGAAAAATTTACTATAGAAAAGGCAATCCCTGGAGCAATTAAAATTTGCGACAGTAGAAAATTATTTTTTGAATAATTTACTATAGAAAAGGCAATCCCTGGCGCAATTAAAATTTGCGACAGTATAAAATTGTTTTTTGAATATTTTACTATAGAAAAGGCAATCCCTGGCGTAATTAAAATTTGCGACAGTAGAAAATTATTTTTTGAATAATTTACTATAGAAAAGGCAATCCCTGGCGTATTTAAAATTTGCGACAGTATAAAATTAATTTTTGAAAAATTTACTATATAAAAGGCAATCCCTGGCGTAATTAAAATTGGCGACAGTAGAAAATTATTTTTTGAATAATTTACTGTTGAAAAGGCAATCCCTGGCGCAATTAAAACTTGCGATAGTAGAAAATTATTTTTTGAATAATTTACTATAGAAAAGGCAATCCCTGGTGTAATTGAAATTTGCGACAGTAAAAAATTATTTTTTGAATAATTTACTATAGAAAAGGCAATCCCTGGCGGAATTAAAATTTGCGACAGTAAAAAATTATTTTTTGAATAATTTACTATAGAAAAGGCAATCCCTGGCGTAATTAAAATTTGCGACAGTATAAAATTATTTTTTGAATAATTTACTATATAAAAGGCAATCCCTGGCGTAATTAAAATTTGCGACAGTAGAAAATTATTTTTTGAATAATTTACTGTAGAAAAAGCAATCCCTGGCGCAATTAAAACTTGCGATAGTAAAAAATTATTTTTTGATTAATTTACTATAGAAAAGGCAATCCCTGGCGTAATTAAAATTTGCGACAGTTGAAAATTATTTTTTGAATAATTTACTATAGAAAAGGCAATCCCTGGCGTAATTAAAATTTGCGACAGTTGAAAATTATTTTTTGAATAATTTACTATAGAAAAGGCAATCCCTGGCGTAATTAAAATTTGCGACAGTAGAAAATTATTTTTTGAATAATTTACTATAGAAAAGGCAGTCCCTGGCGTAATTAAAATTTGCGACATTTGAAAATTATTTTTTGAATAATTTACTATAGAAAAGGCAATCCCTGGCGCACTTAAAATTTGCGACAGTAAAAAATTATTTTTTGCAAAATTTACTATAGAAAAGGCAATCCCTGGCGCAATTAAAGTTTGCGACAGTAAAAAATTATTTTTTGCAAAATTTATTATAGAAAAGGCAATCCCTGGCGCAATTAAAATTTGCGACAGTAGAAAGTTATTTTTTGCAAAATTTACTATAGAAAAGGCAATCCCTGGCGCAATTAAAATTTGCGACAGTAGAAAATTATTTTTTGAATAATTTACTATAGAATAGGCAATCCCTGGCGTAATTAAAATTTGCGACAGTATAAAATTATTTTTTGAATAATTTACTATAGAAAAGGCAATCCCTGGCGTATTTAAAATTTGCGACAGTAAGAAATTATTTTTTGAATAATTTACTATAGAAAAGGCAATCCATGGCGTAATTAAAATTTGCGACAGTATAAAATTATTTTTTGAATAATTTACTATAGAAAAGGCAATCCCTGGCGCACTTAAAATTTGCGACAGTAGAAAATTATTTTTTGAAAAATTTACTATAGAAAAGGCAATCCCTGGCGCACTTAAAATTTGCGACAGTAAAAAATTATTTTTTGAATAATTTACTATAGAAAAGGCAATCCCTGGGATATTAAAAATTTGCGACAGTAAAAAATTATTTTTTGAATAATTTACTGTAGAAAAGGCAATCCCTGGCGCAATTAAAACTTGCGATAGTAAAAAATTATTTTTTGAATAATATACTATAGAAAAGGCAATCCCTGGCGTAATTAAAATTTGCGACAGTAAAAAATTATTTTTTGCAAAATTTGCTATAGAAATGGCAATCCCTGGCGCACTTAAAATTTGCGACAGTATAAAATTAATTTTTGAAAAATTTACTATATAAAAGGCAATCCCTGGCGTAATTAAAATTTGCGACAGTTGAAAATTATTTTTTGAATAATTTACTATAGAAAAGGCAATCCCTGGCGTATTTAAAATTGGCGACAGTAAGAAATTATTTTTTGAATAATTTACTATAGAAAAGGCAATCCCTGGCGTAATTAAAATTTGCGACAGTATAAAATTATTTTTTGAATAATTTACTATAGAAAAGGCAATCCCTGGCGCACTTAAAATTTGCGACAGTAGAAAATTATTTTTTGAAAAATTTACTATAGAAAAGGCAATCCCTGGCGCACTTAAAATTTGCGACAGTAAAAAATTATTTTTTGAATAATTTACTATAGAAAAGGCAATCCCTGGGATATTTAAAATTTGCGACAGTAAAAAATTATTTTTTGAATAATTTACTGTAGAAAAGGCAATCCCTGGCGCAATTAAAACTTGCGATAGTAAAAAATTATTTTTTGAATAATTTACTATAGAAAAGGCAATCCCTGGCGTAATTAAAATTTGCGACAGTAAAAAATTATTTTTTGCAAAATTTGCTATAGAAAAGGCAATCCCTGGCGCACTTAAAATTTGCGACAGTATAAAATTATTTTTAGAATAATTTACTATAGAAAAGGCAATCCCTGGCGTATTTAAAATTTGCGACAGTAGAAAATTATTTTTTGAATAATTTACTATAGAAAAGGCAATCCCTGGCGTATTTAAAATTTGCGACAGTAAGAAATTATTTTTTGAATAATTTACTATAGAAAAGGCAATCCCTGGCGTAATTAAAATTTGCGACAGTAGAAAATTATTTTTTGAATAATTTACTATAGAAAAGGCAATCCCTGGCGTATTTAAAATTTGCGACAGTATAAAATTAATTTTTGAAAAATTTACTATATAAAAGGCAATCCCTGGCGTAATTAAAATTGGCGACAGTAGAAAATTATTTTTTGAATAATTTACTGTAGAAAAGGCAATCCCTGGCGCAATTACAATTTGCGACAGTTGAAAATTATTTTTTGAATAATTTACTATAGAAAAGGCAATCCCTGGCGCAATTAAAATTTGCGACAGTAAAAAATTATTTTTTGCAAAATTTACTATAGAAAGGCAAACCCTGGCACACTTAAAATTTGCGACAGTAAAAAATTATTTTTGAATAATTTACTATAGAAAAGGCAATCCCTGGCGTAATTAAAATTTGCGACAGTAGAAAATAATTTTTTGAATAATTTACTATAGAAAAGGCAATCCCTGGCGTAATTAAAATTTGCGACAGCATAAAATTATTTTTTGAATAATTTACTATAGAAAAGGCAATCCCTGGCGCAATTAAAATTTGCGACAGTATAAAATTATTTTTTGAATAATTTCCTATAGAAAAGTCAATCCATGGCGCAATTAAAATTTGCGACAGTAAAAAATTATTTTTTGAAAAATTTACTATAGAAAAGGCAATCCCTGGCGTAATTAAAACTTGCGATAGTAAAAAATTATTTTTTGAAAAATTTACTATAGAAAAGGCAATCCCTGGAGCAATTAAAATTTGCGACAGTAGAAAATTATTTTTTGAATAATTTACTATCGAAAAGGCAATCCCTGGCGCAATTAAAATTTGCGACAGTATAAAATTGTTTTTTGAATATTTTACTATAGAAAAGGCAATCCCTGGCGCACTTAAAATTTGCGACAGTAAAAAATTATTTTTTTAATAATTTACTATAGAAAAGGCAATCCCTGGGATATTTAAAATTTGCGACAGTAAAAAATTATTTTTTGAATAATTTACTGTAGAAAAGGCAATCCCTGGCGCAATTAAAACTTGCGACAGTATAAAATTAATTTTTGAAAAATTTACTATATAAAAGGCAATCCCTGGCGTAATTAAAATTTGCGACAGTTGAAAATTATTTTTTGAATAATTTACTATAGAAAAGGCAATCCCTGGCGCAATTAAAATTTGCGACAGTAAAAAAATTATTTTTTGAATAATTTACTATAGAAAAGGCAATCCCTGGCGTAAATTTGCGACAGTATAAAATTATTTTTTGAATAATTTACTATAGAAAAGGCAAACCCTGGCGTATTTAAAATTTGCGACAGTATAAAATTATTTTTTGAAAAATTTACTATAGAAAAGGCAATCCCTGGCGCACTTAAAATTTGCGACAGTAAAAAATTATTTTTTGAATAATTTACTATAGAAAAGGCAATACCTGGCGCAATTAAAATTTGCGACAGTATAAAATTATTTTTTGAATAATTTACTATAGAAAAGGCAATCCCTGGCGCAATTAAAATTTGCGACAGTAAAAAATTATTTTTTGAAAAATTTACTATAGAAAAGGCAATCCTTGGCGTAATTAAAACTTGCGATAGTAAAAAATTATTTTTTGAAAAATTTACTATAGAAAAGGCAATCCCTGGCGCAATTAAAATTTGCGACAGTAGAAAATTATTTTTTGAATAATTTACTATAGAAAAGGCAATCCCTGGCGCAATTAAAATTTGCGACAGTATAAAATTATTTTTTGAATAATTTACTATAGAAAAGGCAATCCCTGGCGTAATTAAAATTTGCGACAGTAGAAAATTATTTTTTGAATAATTTACTATAGAAAAGGCAATCCCTGGCGTAATTAAAATTTGCGACAGTATAAAATTAATTTTTGAAAAATTTACTATATAAAAGGCAATCCCTGGCGTAATTAAAATTGGCGACAGTAGAAAATTATTTTTTGAATAATTTACTGTAGAAAAGGCAATCCCTGGCGCAGTTAAAACTTACGATAGTAGAAAATTATTTTTTGAATAATTTACTATAGAAAAGGCTATCCCTGGCGAAATTAAAATTTGCGACAGTAAAAAATTGTTTTTTGAACTAATTTACTATAGAAAAAGGCAATCCCTGGCGCAATTAAAATTTGCGACAGTAAAAAATTATTTTTTGAATAATTTACTGTAGAAAAGGCAATCCTGGCGTAATTAAAATTTGCGACAGTATAAAATTATTTTTTGAATAATTTACTATAGAAAAGGCAATCCCTTGGCGTAATTAAAATTTGCGAAAGTAGAAAATTATTTTTTGAATAATTTACTGTAGAAAAGGCAATCCCTGGCGCAATTAAAAACTTGCGATAGTAAAAAATTATTTTTTGATTAATTTACTATAGAAAAGGCAATCTCTGGCGTAATTAAAATTTGCGACAGTTGAAAATTATTTTTTGAATAATTTACTGTAGAAAAGGCAATCCCTGGCGTAATTAAAATTTGCGACAGCTGAAAATTATTTTTTTAATAATTTACTATAGAAAAGGCAATTCCTGGCGTAATTAAAATTTGCGACAGTAGAAAATTATTTTTTGAATATATTTACTATAGAAAAGGCAAATCCTGGCGCAATTAAAATTTGCGACAGTAGAAAATTATATTTTGAATAATTTACTATAGAAAAGGCAATCCCTGGCGTAATTAAAATTTGCGACATTTGAAAATTATTTTTTGAATAATTTACTATAGAAAAGGCAATCCCTGGCGCACTTAAAATTTGCGGCAGTAAAAAATTATTTTTGAATAATTTACTATAGAAAAGGCAATCCCTGGCGTAATTAAAATTTGCGACAGTAGAAAATTATTTTTTGAATAATTTACTATAGAAAAGGCAATCCCTGGGATATTTAAATTTGCGACAGAATAAAATTATTTTTTGAATAATTTACTATAGAAAAGGCAATCCCTGGCGTAATTAAAATTTGCGACAGTAAAAAATTATTTTTTGAATAATTTACTATAGAAAAGGCAATCCCAAGCGCACTTAAAATTTGCGACAGTAAAAAATTATTTTTTGATAATTTACTATAGAAAAGGCAATCCCTGGCGCAATTAAAATTTGCGACAGTAGAAAATTATTTTTGAATAATTTACTATAGAAAAGGCAATCCCTGGCGTAATTAAAATTTGCGACAGTAGAAAATTATTTTTTGAATAATTTACTATAGAAAAGGCAATCCCTGGCGTAATTAAAATTTGAGACAGTAGAAAATTATTTTTTGAATAATTTACTATAGAAAAGGCAATCCCTGGCGTAATTAAAATTTGCGACAGTTGAAAATTATTTTTTGAATAATTTACTATAGAAAAGGCAATCCCTGGCGTAATTAAAATTTGCGACAGTATAAAATTATTTTTTGAATAATTTACTATAGAAAAGGCAATCCCTGGCGTAATTAAAATTTGCGACAGTATAAAATTATTTTTTGAATAATTTACTATATAAAAGGCAATCCCTGGCGTATTTAAAATTTGCGACAGTATAAAATTATTTTTTGAATAATTTACTATAGAAAAGGCAATCCCTGGCGCACTTAAAATTTGCGACAGTAAAAAATTATTTTTTTGAATAATTTACTATAGAAAAGGCAATCCCTGGCGCACTTAAAATTTGCGACAGTAAAAAATTATTTTTTGAATAATTTACTATAGAAAAGGCAATCCCTGGCGTAATTAAAATTTGCGACAGTAAAAAATTATTTGTTGATTAATTTACTATAGAAAAGGCAATCCCTGGCGCAATTACAATTTGCGACAGTTGAAAATTATTTTTTGAATAATTTACTATAAAAAAAGGCAATCCCTGGCGCACTTAAAATTGCGACAGTAGAAAATTATTTTTTGAATAATTTACTATAGAAAAGGCAATCCCTGGGATATTTAAAATTTGCGACAGTAAAAAATTATTGTTTGAATAATTTACTATAGAAAAGGCAATCCCTGGCGTAATTAAAATTTGCGACAGTATAAAATTAATTTTTGAAAATTTACTATATAAAAGGCAATCCCTGGCGTAATTAAAATTTGCGAAAGTAGAAAATAATTTTTTGAATAATTTACTGTAGAAAAGGCAATCCCTGGCGTAATTAAAATTTGCGACAGTAGAAAATTATTTTTTGAATAATTTACTATAGAAAAGGCAATCCCTGGCGCAATTAAAATTTTGCGACAGTAAAAAATTATTTTTTGAATAATTTACTGTAGAAAAGGCAATCCCTGGCGCAATTAAAACTTGCGATAGTAAAAAATTATTTTTTGATTAATTTACTATAGAAAAGGCAATCCCCTGGCGTAATTAAAATTTGCGACAGTTGAAAATTATTTTTTGAATAATTTACTATAGAAAAGGCAATCCCTGGCGTAATTAAAATTTGCGACAGTATAAAATTATTTTTTGAATAATTTACTATAGAAAAGGCAACCCCTGGCGTATTTAAAATTTGCGACAGTAAAAAATTATTTTTTGAATAATTTACTATAGAAAAGGCAATCCCTGGCGTATTTAAAATTTGCGACAGTAGAAAATTATTTTTTGAATAATTTACTATAGAAAAGGCAATCCCTGGCGCACTTAAAATTTGCGACAGTATAAAATTATTTTTTGAATAATTTACTATAGAAAAGGCAATCCCTGGCGTAATTAGAATTTGCGACAGTATAAAATTATTTTTTGAATAATTTACTATAGAAAAGGCAATACCTGGCGCACTTAAAATTTGCGACAGTAGAAAATTATTTTTTGAATAATTTACTATAGAAAAGGCAATCCTGGCGCAATTAAAATTTGCGACAGTAGAAAATTATTTTTTGAATAATTTACTATAGAAAAGGCAATCCCTGGCGTAATTAAAATTTGCGACAATATAAAATTATTTTTTGAATAATTTACTATAGAAAAGGCAATCCCTGGCGCACTTAAAATTTGCGACAGTAGAAAATTATTTTTGAATAATTTACTATAGAAAAGGCAATCCCTGGCGCAATTAAAATTTGCGACAGTAGAAAATTATTTTTTGAATAATTTACTATAGAAAAGGCAATCCCTGGCGCACTTAAAATTTGCGACAGTAGAAAATTATTTTTTGAATAATTTACTATAGAAAAGGCAATCCCTGGGATATTTAAAATTTGGGACAGTATAAAATTATTTTGTGAGAAATTTACTATAGAAAAGGCAATCCCTGGCGTAATTAAAATTTGCGACAGTAGAAAATTATTTTTTGAATAATTTACTATAGAAAAGGCAATCCCTGGCGTAATTAAAATTTGCGACATTAGAAAATAATTTTTTGAATAATTTACTATAGAAAAGGCAATCCCTGGCGCAATTAAATTTGCGACAGTTAAAAATTATTTTTTGAATAATTTACTATAAAAAAGGCAATCCCTGGCGTAATTAAAATTTGCGACCGTAGAGAATTATTTTTTGAATAATTTACTATAGAAAAGGCAACCCCTGGCGTAATTAAAATTTGCGACAGTAGAAAATTATTTTTTGAATAATTTACTATAGAAAATGCAATCCCTGGCGTAATTAAAATTTGCGAAAGTAGAAAATTATTTTTTGAATAATTTACTATAGAAAAGGCAATCCCTGGCGTAATTAAAATTTGCGACAGTAGAGAAATTATTTTTTGAATAATTTACTATAGAAAAGCAATCCCTGGCGTATTTAAAAGTTGCGACAGTTGAAAAATATTTTTTGAATAATTTACTATAGAAAAGGCAATCCTTGGCGTAATTAAAATTTGCGACAGTATAAAATTATTTTTTGAATAATTTACTGTAGAAAAGGCAATCCCTGGCGCACTAAAAATTTGCGACAGTAGAAAATTATTTTTTGAATAATTTACTATAGAAAAGGCAATCCCTGGCATATTTAAAATTTGCGACAGTAAAAAATTATTTTTTGAATAATTTACCATATAAAAGGCAATCCCTGGCGTAATTAAAATTTGCGACAGTAAAAAATTATTGTTTGAATAATTTACTATAGAAAAGGCAATCCCTGGCGTAATTTAAATTTGCGACAGTATAAAATTATTTTTTGAATAATTTACTATATAAAAGGCAATCCCTGGCGTATTTAAAATTTGCGACAGTATAAAATTATTTTTTGAATAATTTACTATAGAAAAGGCAATCCCTGGCGCTCTTAAAATTTGCGACAGTTAAAATTATTTTTTGAATAATTTACTATAGAAAAGGCAATCCCTGGCGCACTTAAAATTTGCGACAGAAAAAAATTATTTTTTGAATAATTTACTATAGAAAAGGCAATCCCTGGCGTAATTAAAATTTGCGACAGTAAAAAATTATTTTTTGAATAATTTACTATAGAAAAGGCAATCCCTGGCGCAATTACAATTTGCGACAGTTGAAAATTATTTTTTGAATAATTTACTATAGAAAAGGCAATCACTGGCGCACTTAAAATTTGCGACAGTAGAAAATTATTTTTTGAATAATTTACTATAGAAAAGGCAATCCCTGGCGTAATTAAAATTTGCGACAGTAAAAAATTATTTTTTGAATAATTTACTATAGAAAAGGCAATCCCTGGCGCAATTACAATTTGCGACAGTTGAAAATTATTTTTTGAATAATTTACTATAGAAAAGGCAATCCCTGGCGTAATTTAAATTTGCGACAGTATAAAATTATTTTTTGAATAATTTACTATATAAAAGGCAATCCTGGCGTATTTAAAATTTGCGACAGTATAAAATTATTTTTGAATAATTTACTATAGAAAAGGCAATCCCTGGCGCTCTTAAAATTTGCGACAGTAAAAAATTATTTTTTGAATAATTTACTATAGAAAAGGCAATCCCTGGGCGCAATTAAAATTTGCGACAGTAGAAAATTATTTTTTGAATAATTTACTATAGAAAAGGCAATCCCTGGCGCACTTAAAATTTGCGACAGTAGAAAATTATTTTTTGAATAATTTACTATAGAAAAGGCAATCCCTGGGATATTTAAAATTTGCGACAGTATAAAATTATTTTGTGAGAAATTTACTATAGAAAAGGCAATACCTGGCGTAATTAAAATTTGCGGCAGTAGAAAATTATTTTTTGAATAATTTACTATAGAAAAGGCAATTCCTGCGTAATTAAAATTTGCGACATTAGAAAATAATTTTTTTTTTAGAAAAAGCAATCCTGGCGCAATTAAAATTTGCGACAGTAAAAAATTATTTTTTGAATAATTTACTATAAAAAAGGCAATCCCTGGCGTAATTAAAATTTGCGACCGTAGAGAATTATTTTTTGAATAATTTACTATAGAAAAGGCAACCCCTGGCGTAATTAAAATTTGCGACAGTAGAAAATTATTTTTTGAATAATTTACTATAGAAAATGCAATCCCTGGCGTAATTAAAATTTGCGAAAGTAGAAAATTATTTTTTGAATAATTTACTATAGAAAAGGCAATTCCTGGCGTAATTAAAATTTGCGACAGTAGAAAATTATTTTTTGAATAATTTACTATAGAAAAGGCAATCCCTGGCGTATTTAAAATTTGCGACAGTTGAAAAATATTTTTTGAATAATTTACTATAGAAAAGGCAATCCTTGGCGTAATTAAAATTTGCGACAGTATAAAATTATTTTTTGAATAATTTACTGTAGAAAAGGCAATCCCTGGCGCACTAAAAATTTGCGACAGTAGAAAATTATTTTTTGAATAATTTACTATAGAAAAGGCAATCCTGGGATATTTAAAATTTGCGACAGTAAAAAATTATTTTTTGAATAATTTACCATATAAAAGGCAATCCCTGGCGTAATTAAAATTTGCGACAGTAAAAAATTATTGTTTGAATAATTTACTATAGAAAAGGCAATCCCTGGCGTAATTTAAATTTGCGACAGTATAAAATTATTTTTTGAATAATTTACTATATAAAAGGCAATCCCTGGCGTATTTAAAATTTGCGACAGTATAAAATTATTTTTTGAATAATTTACTATAGAAAAGGCAATCCCTGGCGTAATTAAAATTTGCGACAGTAAAAAATTATTTTTTGAATAATTTACTATAGAAAAGGCAATCCCTGGCGCACTTAAAATTTGCGACAGAAAAAAATTATTTTTTGAATAACTTACTATAGAAAAGGCAATCCCTGGCGTAATTAAAATTTGCGACAGTAAAAAATTATTTTTTGAATAATTTACTATAGAAAAGGCAATCCCTGGCGCAATTACAATTTGCGACAGTTGAAAATTATTTTTTGAATAATTTACTATAGAAAAGGCAATCCCTGGCGCACTTAAAATTTGCGACAGTAGAAAATTATTTTTTTGAATAATTTACTATAGAAAAGGCAATCCCTGGCGTAATTAAAATTTGCGACAGTAAAAAATTATTTTTTGAATAATTTACTATAGAAAAGGCAATCCCTGGCGAAATTACAATTTGCGACAGTTGAAAATTATTTTTTGAATAATTTGCTATAGAAAAGGCAATCCCTGGCGCACTTAAAATTTGCGACAGTAGAAAATTATTTTTTGAATAATTTACTATAGAAAAGGCAATCCCTGGGATATTTAAAATTTGCGACAGTAAAAAATCATTTTTTGAATAATTTACTATAGAAAAGGCAATCCATGGCGTAATTAAAATTTGCGACAGTATAAAATTAATTTTTGAAAAATTTACTATATAAAAGGCAATCCCTGGCGTAATTAAAATTTGCGAGAGTAGAAAATTATTTTTTGAATAATTTACTGTAGAAAAGCCAATCCCTGGCTTAATTAAAATTTGCGACAGTAGAAAATTATTTTTTGAATAATTTACTATAGAAAAGGCAATCCCTGGCGCAATTAAAATTTGCGACAGTAAAAAATAATTTTTTGCAAAATTTACTATATAAAAGGCAATCCCTGGCGCAATTAAAATTTGCGACAGTAGAAAATTATTTTTTGCAAAATTTACTATAGAAAAGGCAATCCCTGGCGCAATTAAAATTTGCGACAGTAGAAAATTATTTTTTGAATAATTTACTATAGAAAAGGCAATCCCTGGCGTAATTAAAATTTGCGACAGTTGACAATTATTTTTTGAATAATTTACTATAGAAAAGGCAATCCCTGGCGTAATTAAAATTTGCGACAGTAGAAAATTATTTTTTGAATAATTTACTATAGAAAAGGCAATCCCTTTCGTAATTAAAATTTGCGACAGTTCAAAATTATTTTTTGAATAATTTACTATAGAAAAGGCAATCCCTGGCGTAGTTAAAATTTGCGACAGTATAAAATTATTTTTTGAATAATTTACTATAGAAAAGGCAATCCCTGGCGTAATTAAAATTTGCGACAGTAGAAAATTATTTTTTGAATAATTTACTATAGAAAAGGCAATCGCTGGCGCAATTAAAATTTGCGAAAGTAGAAAATTATTTTTTGAATAATTAACTATAGAAAAGGCAATCCCTGGCGCAATTAAAATTTGCGACAGTATAAAATTATTTTTTGAATAATTTACTATAGAAAAGGCAATCCCTGGCGTAATTAAAATTTGCGACAGTAGAAAATTATTTTTTGAATAATTTACTATAGAAAAGGCAATCCCTGGCGTATTTAAAATTTGCGACAGTATAAAATTAATTTTTGAAATATTTACTATATAAAAGGCAATCCCTGGCGTAATTAAAATTTGCGACCGTAGAAAATTATTTTTTGAATAATTTACTATAGAAAAGGCAATCCCTGGCGCAATTAAAATTTGCGACAGTAAAAAATAATTTTTTGAATAATTTACTATGAAAAAGGCAATCCCTGGCGTAATTAAAATTTGCGACAGTATAAAATTATTTTTTGAATAATTTACTATATAAAAGGCATTCCCTGGCGTAATTAAAATTTGCGAGAGTAGAAAATTATTTTTTGAATAATTTACTGTAGAAAAGGCAATCCCTGGCGCAATTAAAACTTGCGATGGTAAAAAATTATTTTTTGAATAATTTACTATAGAAAAGGCAATCCCTGGCGTAATTAAAATTTGCGACAGTTGAAAATAATTTTTTGAATAATTTACTATAGAAAAGGCAATCCCTGGCGTAATTAAAATTTGCGACAGTTGAAAATTATTTTTTGAATAATTTACTATAGAAAAGGCAATCCCTGGCGTAATTAAAATTTGCGACAGTTGAAAATTATTTCTTGAATAATTTACTATAGAAAAGGCAATCCCTGGCGTATTTAAAATTTGCGACAGTATAAAATTATTTTTTGAATAATTTACTATATAAAAGGCAATCCCTGGCGTAATTAAAATTTGCGACAGTAGAAAATTATTTTTTGAATAATTTACTGTAGAAAAGGCAATTCCTGGCGCAATTAAAACTTGCGATAGTAAAAAATTATTTTTTGAATAATTTACTATAGAAAAGGCAATCCCTGGCGTAATTAAAATTTGCGACAGTTGAAAATTATTTTTTGAATAATTTACTATAGAAAAGGCAATCCCTGGCGCAATTAAAATTTGCGACAGTAAAAAATTATTTTTTGAATAATTTACTATAGAAAAGGCAATCCCTGGTGTAATTAAGATTTGCGACAGTATAAAATTATTTTTTGAATAATTTACTATAGAAAAGGCAATCCCTGGCGCATTTAAAATTTGCGACAGTAAAAAATTATTTTTTGAATAATTTACTATAGAAAAGGCAATCCCTGGCGTAATTAAAATTTGCGACAGTAGAAAATTATTTTTTGAATAATTTACTATAGAAAAGGCAATCCCTGGCGCAATTAAAATTTGCGACAGTAAAAAATTATTTTTTGCAAAATTTACTATAGAAAAGGCAATCCCTGGCGCACTTAAAATTTGCGACAGTAAAAAATTATTTTGTGAGAAATTTACTATAGAAAAGGCAATCCCTGGCGCACTTAAAATTTGCGACAGTATAAAATTATTTTTTGAAAAATTTACTATAGAAAAGGCAATCCCTGGCGTAATTAAAATTTGCGACAGTATAAAATTATTTTTTGAATAATATACTATAGAAAAGGCAATCCCTTGCGCAATTAAAATTTGCGACAGTATAAAATTATTTTTTGAATAATTTACTATAGAAAAGGTAATCCCTGGCGCATTAAAATTTGCGAGAGTAAAAAATTATTTTTTGAATAATTTACTATAGAAAAGGCAATCCCTGGCGTAATTAAAATTTGCGACAGTAGAAAATTATTTTTTGAATAATTTACTATAGAAAAGGCAATCCCTGGCGCAATTAAAATTTGCGACAGTAAAAAATTATTTTTTGAATAATTTACTATAGAAAAGGCAATCCCTGGCGTAATTAAAATTTGCGACAGTATAAAATTATTTTTTGAATAATTTACTATATAAAAGGCAATCCCTGGCGTATTTAAAATTTGCGACAGTATAAAATTATTTTTTGAATAATTTACTATAGAAAAGACAATCCCTGGCGTAATTAAAATTTGCGACAGTATAAAATTATTTTTTGAATAATTTACTATAGAAAAGGCAATCCCTGGCGCACTTAAAATTTGCGACAGTAGAAAATTATTTTTTGAATAATTTACTATAGAAAAGGCAATCCCTGGCGCACTTAAAATTTGCGAGAGTAGAAAATTATTTTTTGAATAATTTACTATAGAAAAGGCAATCTCTGGGATATTTAAAATTTGCGACAGTAAAAAATTATTTTTTGAATAATTTACTATAGAAAAGGCAATCCCTGGCGTAATTAAAATTTGCGACAGTAGAAAATTATTTTTTGAATAATTTACTATAGAAAAGGCAATCCCTGGCGTATTTAAAATTTGCGACAGTAGAAAATTATTTTTTGAATAATTTACTATAGAAAAAGCAATCCCTGGCGTAATTAAATTTTACGACAGTAGAAAATTATTTTTTGAAAAATTTACTATAGAAAAGGCAATCCCTGGCGTAATTAAAATTTGCGACAGTATAAAATTATTTTTTGAATAATATACTATAGAAAAGGCAATCCCTGGCGCAATTAAAATTTGCGACAGTATAAAATTATTTTTTGAATAATTTACTATAGAAAAGGTAATCCCTGGCGCATTAAAATTTGCGAGAGTAAAAAATTATTTTTTGAATAATTTACTATAGAAAAGGCAATCCCTGGCGTAATTAAAATTTGCGACAGTAGAAAATTATTTTTTGAATAATTTACTATAGAAAAGGCAATCCCTGCGCAATTAAAATTTGCGACAGTAAAAAATTATTTTTTGAATAATTTACTATAGAAAAGGCAATCCCTGGCGTAATTAAAATTTGCGACAGTATAAAATTATTTTTTGAATAATTTACTATATAAAAGGCAATCCCTGGCGTATTTAAAATTTGCGACAGTATAAAATTATTTTTTGAATAATTTACTATAGAAAAGGCAATCCCTGGCGTAATTAAAATTTGCGACAGTATAAAATTATTTTTTGAATAATTTACTATAGAAAAGGCAATCCCTGGCGCACTTAAAATTTGCGACAGTAGAAAATTATTTTTTGAATAATTTACTATAGAAAAGGCAATCCCTGGCGCACTTAAAATTTGCGAGAGTAGAAAATTATTTTTTGAATAATTTACTATAGAAAAGGCAATCTCTGGGATATTTAAAATTTGCGACAGTAAAAAATTATTTTTTGAATAATTTACTATAGAAAAGGCAATCCCTGGCGTAATTAAAATTTGCGACAGTAGAAAATTATTTTTTGAATAATTTACTATAGAAAAGGCAATCCCTGGCGTATTTAAAATTTGCGACAGTAGAAAATTATTTTTTTGAATAATTTACTATAGAAAAGGCAATCCCTGGCGTAATTAAATTTTACGACAGTAGAAAATTATTTTTTGAATAATTTACTGTAGAAAAGGCAATCCCTGGCGCAATTAAAACTTGCGTTAGTAAAAAATTATTTTTTGAATAATTTACTATAGAAAAGGCAATCCCTGGCGCAATTAAAACTTGCGATAGTAAAAAATTATTTTTTGAATAATTTACTATAGAAAAGGCAATCCCTGGCGTAATTAAAATTTGCGACAGTTGAAAATTATTTTTTGAATAATTTACTATAGAAAAGGCAATCCCTGGCGCAATTAAAATTTGCGACAGTAAAAAATTATTTTTTGAATAATTTACTATGAAAAAGGCAATTCCTGGCGTAATTAAAATTTGCGACAGTATAAAATTATTTTTTGAATAATTTACTATATAAAAGGCATTCCCTGGCGTAATTAAAATTTGCGACAGTAGAAAATTATTTTTTGAATAATTTACTGTAGAAAAGGCAATCCCTGGCGCAATTAAAACTTGCGATGGTAAAAAATTATTTTTTGAATAATTTACTATAGAAAAGGCAATCCCTGGCGTAATTAAAATTTGCGACAGTTGAAAATTATTTTTTGAATAATTTACTATAGAAAAGGCAATCCCTGGCGCAATTAAAATTTGCGACAGTAAAAAATTATTTTTTGAATAATTTACTATAGAAAAGGCAATCCCTGGCGTAATTAAAATTTGCGACAGTATAAAATTATTTTTTGAATAATTTACTATAGAAAAGGCAATCCCTGGCGCATTTAAAATTTGCGACAGTAAAAAATTATTTTTTGAATAATTTACTATAGAAAAGGCAATCCCTGGCGTAATTAAAATTTGCGACAGTAGAAAATTATTTTCTTGAATAATTTACTATAGAAAAGGCAATCCCTGGCCCAATTAAAATTTGCGACAGTAAAAAATTATTTTTGCAAAATTTACTATAGAAAAGGCAATCCCTGGCGCACTTAAAATTTGCGACAGTAAAAAATTATTTTGTGAGAAATTTACTATAGAAAAGGCAATCCCTGGCGCACTTAAAATTTGCGACAGTAGAAAATTATTTTTTGAAAAATTTACTATAGAAAAGGCAATCCCTGGCGTAATTAAAATTTGCGACAGTATAAAATTATTTTTTGAATAATATACTATAGAAAAGGCAATCCCTGGCGCAATTAAAATTTGCGACAGTATAAAATTATTTTTTGAATAATTTACTATAGAAAAGGCAATCCCTGGCGTATTTAAAATTTGCGACAGTATAAAATTATTTTTTGAATAATTTACTATAGAAAAGGCAATCCCTGGCGTAATTAAAATTTGCGACAGTATAAAATTATTTTTTGAATAATTTACTATAGAAAAGGCAATCCCTGGCGCACTTAAAATTTGCGACAGTAGAAAATTATTTTTTGAATAATTTACTATAGAAAAGGCAATCCCTGGCGCACTTAAAATTTGCGAGAGTAGAAAATTATTTTTTGAATAATTTACTATAGAAAAGGCAATCCCTGGCGTAATTAAAATTTGCGACAGTATAAAATTATTTTTTGAATAATTTACTATAGAAAAGGCAATCCCTGGCGCACTTAAAATTTGCGACAGTAGAAAATTATTTTTTGAATAATTTACTATAGAAAAGGCAATCCCTGGCGCACTTAAAATTTGCGAGAGTAGAAAATTATTTTTTGAATAATTTACTATAGAAAAGGCAATCTCTGGGATATTTAAAATTTGCGACAGTAAAAAATTATTTTTTGAATAATTTACTATAGAAAAGGCAATCCCTGGCGTAATTAAAATTTGCGACAGTAGAAAATTATTTTTTGAATAATTTACTATAGAAAAGGCAATCCCTGGCGTATTTAAAATTTGCGACAGTAGAAAATTATTTTTTGAATAATTTACTATAGAAAAGGCAATCCCTGGCGTAATTAAATTTTGCGACAGTAGAAAATTATTTTTTGAATAATTTACTGTAGAAAAGGCAATCCCTGGCGCAATTAAAACTTGCGTTAGTAAAAAATTATTTTTTGAATAATTTACTATAGAAAAGGCAATCCCTGGCGCAATTAAAACTTGCGATAGTAAAAAATTATTTTTTGAATAATTTACTATAGAAAAGGCAATCCCTGGCGTAATTAAAATTTGCGACAGTTGAAAATTATTTTTTGAATAATTTACTATAGGAAAGGCAATCCCTGGCGCAATTAAAATTTGCGACAGTAAAAAATTATTTTTTGAATAATTTACTATAGAAAAGGCAATCCCTGGCGTAATTAAAATTTGCGACAGTATAAAATTATTTTTTGAATAATTTACTATAGAAAAGGCAATCCCTGGCGCATTTAAAATTTGCGACAGTAAAAATTATTTTTTGAATAATTTACTATAGAAAAGGCAATCCCTGGCGTAATTAAAATTTGCGACAGTAGAAAATTATTTTTTGAATAATTTACTATAGAAAAGGCAATCCCTGGCGCAATTAAAATTTGCGACAGTAAAAAATTATTTTTTGCAAAATTTACTATAGAAAAGGCAATCCCTGGCGCAATTAAAACTTGCGATAGTAAAAAATTATTTTTTGAATAATTTACTATAGAAAAGGCAATCCCTGGCGTAATTAAAATTTGCGACAGTAAAAAATTATTTTTTGCAAAATTTACTATAGAAAAGGCAATCCCTGGCGCACTTAAAATTTGCGACAGTATAAAATTAATTTTTGAAAAATTTTCTATATAAAAGGCAAACCCTAGCGTAATTAAAATTTGCGACAGTTGAAAATTATTTTTTGAACATTTTACTATAGAAAAGGCAATCCCTGGCGCAATTAAAATTTGCGACAGTAAAAAATTATTTTTTGAATAATTTACTATAGAAAAGGCAATCTCTGGCGTAATTAAAATTTGTGACAGTATAAAATTATTTTTTGAATAATTTACTATAGAAAAGGCAATCCCTGGCGTATTTAAAATTTGCGACAGTATAAAATTATTTTTTGAAAAATTTACTATAGAAAAGGCAATCGCTGGCGCACTTAAAATTTGCGACAGTAAAAAATTAGTTTTTGAATAATTTACTATAGAAAAGGCAATCCCTGGCGCAATTACAATTTGCGACAGTTGAAAATTATTTTTTGAATAATTTACTATAGAAAAGGCAATCCCTGGCGCAATTAAAATTTGCGACAGTAAAAAATTATTTTTTGCAAAATTTACTATAGCAAAGGCAGTCCCTGGCGCACTTAAAATTTGCGACAGTACAAAATTATTTTTTGAATAATTTACTATAGAAAAGGCAATCCCTGGCGCAATTAAAATTTGCGACAGTAAAAAATAATTTTTTGAAAAATTTACCATAGAAAAGGCAATCCCTGGCGTAATTAAAATTTGCGACAGTAGAAAATTATTTTTTGAATAATTTACTATAGAAAAGGCAATCCCTGGCGCAATTAAAATTTGCGACAGTAAAAAATTATTTTTTGAATAATTTACTATAGAAAAGGCAATCCCTGGCGTAATTAAAATTTGCGACAGTATAAAATTATTTTTTGAATAATTTACTGTAGAAAAGGCAATCCCTGGCGCAATTAAAACTTGCGATAGTAAAAAATTATTTTTTGAATAATTTACTATAGAAAAGGCAATACCTGGCGTAATTAAAATTTGCGACAGTAAAAAAATATTTTTTGCAAAATTTACTATAGAAAAGGCAATTCCTGGCGTAATTAAAATTTGCGACAGTAGAAAATTATTTTTTGAATAATTTACTATAGAAAAGGCAATCCCTGGCGCAATTAAAATTTGCGACAGTAAAAAATTATTTTTTGCAAAATTTACTATAGAAAGGGCAATCCCTGGCGTAATTAAAATTTGCGACAGTAGAAAATTATTTTGAATAATTTACTATAGAAAAGGCAATTCCTGGCGTAATTAAAATTTGCGACAGTAGAAAATTATTTTTTGAATAATTTACTATAGAAAAGGCAATCCCTGGCGCAATTAAAATTTGCGACAGTATAAAATTATTTTTTGAATAATTTACTATAGAAAAGGCAATCCCTGGCGCAATTAAAATTTGCGACAGTAAAAAATTATTTTTTGAATAATTTACTATAGAAAAGGCAATCCCTGGCGCAATTAAAATTTGCGACAGTATAAAACTAATTTTTGAAAAATTTTCTATATAAAAGGCAATCCCTGGCGTAATTAAAATTTGCGACAGTTGAAAATTATTTTTTGAACAATTTACTATAGAAAAGGCAATCCCTGGCGCAATTAAAATTTGCGACAGTAAAAAATTATTTTTTGAATAATTTACTATAGAAAAGGCAATCCCTGTCGTAATTAAAATTTGCGACAGTATAAAATTATTTTTTGAATAATTTACTATAGAAAAGGCAATCCCTGGCGTATTTAAAATTTGCGACAGTATAAAATTATTTTTTGAAAAATTTACTATAGAAAAGGCAATCGCTGGCGCACTTAAAATTTGCGACAGTAAAATATTATTTTTTGAATAATTTACTATAGAAAAGGCAATCCCTGGCGCAATTACAATTTGCGACAGTTGAAAATTACTTTTTGAATAATTTACTATAGAAAAGGCAATCCCTGGCGCAATTAAAATTTGCTACAGCAAAAAATTATTTTTTGCAAAATTTACTATAGAAAAGGCAGTCCCTGGCGCACTTAAAATTTGCGACAGTAAAAAATTATTTTTTGAAAAATTTACTATAGAAAAGGCAATCCCTGGCGTAATTAAAATTTGCGACAGTAGAAATAATTTTTTGAATAATTTACTGTAGAAAAGGCAATCCCTGGCGCAATTAAAACTTGCGATAGTAAAAAATATTTTTTGAATAATTTACTATAGAAAAGGCAATCCCTGGCGTAATTAAAATTTGCGACAGTTGAAAATTATTTTTTGAATAATTTACTATAGAAAAGGCAATACCTGGCGCAATTAAAATTTTCGACATTAAAAAATTATTTTTTGAATAATTTACTATAGAAAAGGCAATCCCTGGCGAAATTAAAATTTGAGACAGTATAAAATTATTTTTTGAATAATTTACTATAGAATAGGCAATCCCTGGCGCACTTAAAATTTGCGACAGTAAAAAATTATTTTTTGAATAATTTACTATAGAAAAGGCAATCCCTGGCGTAATTAAAATTTGCGACAATAGAAAATTATTTTTTGAATAATTTACTATAGAAAAGGCAATCCCTGGCGTAATTAAAATTTGCGACAGTTGAAAATTATTTTTTGAACATTTTACTATAGAAAAGGCAATCCCTGGCGCAATTAAAATTTGCGACAGTAAAAAATTATTTTTTGAATAATTTATTATAGAAAAGGCAATCTCTGGCGTAATTAAAATTTGCGACAGTATAAAATTATTTTTTGAATAATTTACTATAGAAAAGGCAATCCCTGGCGTATTTAAAATTTGCGACAGTATAAAATTATTTTTTGAAAAATTTACTATAGAAAAAGCAATCGCTGGCGCACTTAAAATTTGCGACAGTAAAAAATTATTTTTTGAATAATTTACTATAGAAAAGGCAATCCCTGGCGCAATTACAATTTGCGACAGTTGAAAATTATTTTTTGAATAATTTACTATAGAAAAGGCAATCCCTGGCGCAATTAAAATTTGCGACAGTAAAAAATTATTTTTTGCAAAATTTACTATAGAAAAGGCAGTCCCTGGCGCACTTAAAATTTGCGACAGTAAAAAATTATTTTTTGAATAATTTACTATAGTAAAGGCAATCCCTGGCGTAATTAAAATTTGCGACAGTAGAAAATTATTTTTTGAATAATTTACTATAGAAAAGGCAATTCCTGGCGTAATTACAATTTGCGACAGTTAAAAATTATTTTTTGAATAATTTACTATAGAAAAGGCAATCCCTGGCGCAATTAAAATTTGCGACAGTAAAAAATTAGTTTTTGCAAAATTTACTATAGAAAAGGCAGTCCCTGGCGCACTTAAAATTTGCGACAGTAAAAAATTATTTTTTGAATAATTTACTATAGAAAAGGCAATCCCTGGCGTAATTAAAATTTGCGACAGAAGAAAATTATTTTTTGAATAATTTACTATAGAAAAGGCAATTCCTGGCGTAATTAAAATTTGCGACAGTAGAAAATTATTTTTTGAATAATTTACTATAGAAAAGGCAATCCCTGGCGCAATTAAAATTTGCGACAGTATAAAATTATTTTTTGAATAATTTACTATAGAAAAGGCAATCCCTGGCGCAATTAAAATTTGCGACAGTAAAAAATTATTTTTTGAAAAATTTACTATAGAAAAGGCAATCCCTGGCGTAATTAAAATTTGCGACAGTAGAAAATTATTTTTTGAATAATTTACTGTAGAAAAGGCAATCCCTGGCGCAATTAAAACTTGCGATAGTAAAAAATTATTTTTGGAATAATTTACTATAGAAAAGGCAATCCCTGGCGTAATTAAAATTTGCGACAGTTGAAAATTATTTTTTGAATAATTTACTATAGAAAAGGCAATCCCTGGCGCAATTAAAATTTTCGACATTAAAAAATTATTTTTTGAATAATTTACTATAGAAAAGGCAATCCCTGGCGAAATTAAAATTTGAGACAGTATAAAATTATTTTTTGAATAATTTACTATAGAATGGGCAATCCCTGGCGCACTTAAAATTTGCGACAGTAAAAAATTATTTTTTGAATAATTTACTATAGAAAAGGCAATCCCTGGCGTAATTAAAATTTGCGACAGTAGAAAATTATTTTTTGAATAATTTACTATAGAAAAGGCAATCCCTGGCGCAATTAAAATTTGCGACAGTAAAAAATTATTTTTTGAATAATTTACTATAGAAAAAGCAATCCCTGGCGTAATTAAAATTTGCGACAGTATAAAATTATTTTTTGAATAATTTACTGTAGAAAAGGCAATCCCTGGCGCAATTAAAATTTGCGACAGTTGAAAATTATTTTTTGAACAATTTACTATAGAAAAGGCAATCCCTGGCGCAATTAAAATTTGCGACAGTAAAAAATTATTTTTTGAATAATTTACTATAGAAAAGGCAATCCCTGTCGTATTTAAAATTTGCGACAGTATAAAATTATTTTTTGAATAATTTACTATAGAAAAGGCAATCCCTGGCGTATTTAAAATTTGCGACAGTATAAAATTATTTTTTGAAAAATTTACTATAGAAAAGGCAATCGCTGGCGCACTTAAAATTTGCGACAGTAAAAAATTATTTTTTGAATAATTTACTATAGAAAAGGCAATCCCTGGCGCAATTACAATTTGCGACAGTTGAAAATTATTTTTTGAATAATTTACTATAGAAAAGGCAATCCCTGGCGCAATTAAAATTTGCGACAGTAAAAAATTATTTTTTGCAAAATTTACTATAGAAAGGGCAGTCCCTGGCGCACTTAAAATTTGCGACAGTAAAAAATTATTTTTTGAATAATTTACTATAGAAAAGGCAATCCCTGGCGTAATTAAAATTTGCGACAGTAGAAAATTATTTTTTGAATAATTTACTATAGAAAAGGCAATTCCTGGCGTAATTAAAATTTGCGACAGTTGAAAATTATTTTTTGAATAATTTACTATAGAAAAGGCAATCCCTGGCGCAATTAAAAGTTGCGAGAGTATAAAATTATTTTTTGAATAATTTACTATAGAAAAGGCAATCCCTGGCGCAATTGAAATTTGCGACAGTAAAAAATTATTTTTTGAAAAATTTACTATAGAAAAGGCAATCCCTGGCGTAATTAAAATTTGCGACAGTAGAAAATTATTTTTTGAATAATTTACTGTAGAAAAGGCAATCCCTGGCGCAATTAAAACTTGCGATAGTAAAAAATTATTTTTTGAATAATTTACTATAGAAATCGCAATCCCTGGCGTAATTAAAATTTGCGACAGTTGAAAATTATTTTTTGAATAATTTACTATAGAAAAGGCAATCCCTGGCGTAATTAAAATTTGCGACAGTAGAAAATTATTTTTTGAATAATTTACTATAGAAAAGGCAATCCCTGGCGCAATTAAAATTTGCGACAGTAAAAAATTATTTTTTGCAAAATTTACTATAGAAAAGGCAATCCCTGGCGCACTTAAAATTTGCGACAGTAAAAAATTATTTTGTGAGAAATTTACTATAGAAAAGGCAATCCCTGGCGCACTTAAAATTTGCGACAGTAGAAAATTATTTTTTGAAAAATTTACTATAGACAAGGCAATCCCTGGCGCAATTAAAATTTGCGACAGTAGAAAATTATTTTTTGAATAATTTATTATAGAAAAGGCAATCCCTGGCGCAATTAAAATTTGCGACAGTAGAAAATTATTTTTTGAATAATTTACTATAGAAAAGGCAATCCCTGGCATATTTAAAATTTGCGACAGTATAAAATTATTTTTTGAAAAATTTACTATAGAAAAGGCAATCCCTGGCGCACTTAAAATTTGCGACAGTAAAAAATTATTTTTTGAATAATTTACTATAGAAAAGGCAATACCTGGCGCAATTACAATTTGCGACAGTTGAAAATTATTTTTTGAATAATTTACTATAGAAAAGGCAATCCCTGGCGCAATTAAAATTTGCGACAGTAACAAATTATTTTTTGCAAAATTTACTATAGAAAAGGCAATCCCTGGCGCACTTAAAATTTGCGACAGTAAAAAATTATTTTTTGAATAATTTACTATAGAAAAGGCAATCCCTGGCGTAATTAAAATTTGCGACAGTAGAAAATTATTTTTTGAATAATTTACTATAGAAAAGGCAATCCCTGGCGTAATTAAAATTTGCGACAGTAAAAAATTATTTTTTGAATAATTTACTATAGAAAAGGCAATCCCTGGCGCAATTAAAATTTGCGACAGTATAAAATTATTTTTTGAATAATTTACTATAGAAAAGGCAATCCCTGGCGCAATTAAAATTTGCGACAGTAAAAAATTATTTTTTGAAAAATTTACTATAGAAAAGGCAATCCCTGGCGTAATTAAAATTTGCGATAGTAAAAAATTATTTTTTGAAAAATTTACTATAGAAAAGGCAATCCCTGGCGCAATTAAAATTTGCGACAGTAGAAAATTATTTTTTGAATAATTTACTATAGAAAAGGCAATCCTTGGCGCAATTAAAATTTGCGACAGTATAAAATTATTTTTTGAATAATCTACTATAGAAAAGGTAATCCCTGGCGTAATTAAAATTTGCGACAGTAGAAAATTATTTTTTGAATAATTTACTATAGAAAAGGCTAACCCTGGTGTATTTAAATTTGCGACAGTATAAAATTAATTTTTGAAAAATTTACTATATAAAAGGCAATCCCTGGCGTAATTAAAATTTGCGACAGGAGAAAATTATTTTTTGAATAATTTACTGTAGAAAAGGCAATCCCTGGCGCAATTAAAACTTGCGATAGTAAAAAATTATTTTTTGAATAATTTACTATAGAAAAGGCCATCCCTGGCGTAATTAAAATTTGCGACAGTTGAAAATTATTTTTTGAATAATTTACTATAGAATAGGCAATCCCTGGCGCAATTAAAATTTGCGACAGTAAAAAATTATTTTTTGAATAATTGACTATAGAAAAGGCCATCCCTGGCGTAATTAAAATTTGCGACAGTTGAAAGTTATTTTTTGAATAATTTACTATAGAAAAGGCAATCCCTGGCGCAATTAAAATTTGCGACAGTAACAAATTATTTTTTGAATAATTTACTATATAAAAGGCAATCCCTGGCGTAATTAAAATTTGCGACAATAGAAAATTATTTTTTGAATAATTTACTGTAGAAAAGGCAATCCCTGGAGCAATTAAAACTTGCGACAGTAAAAAATTATTTTTTGAATAATATACTATAGAAAAGGCAATCCCTGGCGTAATTAAAATTTGCGACAGTTGAAAATTATTTTTTGAATAATTTACTATAGAAAAGGCAATCCCTGGCGTAGTTAAAATTTGCGACAGTTGAAAATTATTTTTTGAATAATTTACTATAGAAAAGGCAATCCCTGGCGTAATTAAAATTTGCGACAGTTGAAAATTATTTTTTGAATAATTTACTGTAGAAAAGGCAATCCCTGGCGCAATTAAAACTTGCGATAGTAAAAAATTATTTTTTGAATAATTTACTATAGAAAAGGCAATCCCTGGCGCACTTAAAATTTGCGACAGTAGAAAATTATTTTTTGAATAATTTACTATAGAAATGGCAATCCCTGGCGCACTTAAAATTTGCGACAGTAAAAAATTATTTTTTGAATAATTCACTATAGAAAAGGCAATCAATCCCTGGCGCAATTACAATTTGCGACAGTTGAAAATTATTTTTTGAATAATTTACTATAGAAAAGGCAATCCCTGGCGCAATTAAAATTTGCGACAGTAAAAAATTATTTTTTGCAAAATTTACTATAGAAAAGGCAATCCCTGGCGCACTTAAAATTTGCGACAGTAAAAAATTATTTTTTGAATAATTTACTGTAGAAAAGGCAATCCCTGGCGTAATTAAAATTTGCGACAGTTGAAAATTATTTTTTGAATAATTTACTATAGAAAAGGCAATCCCTGGCGTATTTAAAATTTGCGACAGTAGAAAATTATTTTTTGAATAATTTACTATAGAAAAGGCAATCCCTGGCGTAATTAAAATTTGCGACAGTAAAAAATTATTTTTTGAATAATTTACTATAGAAAAGGCAATCCCTGGCGTAATTAAAATTTGCGACAGTAGAAAATTATTTTTTGAATAATTTACTATAGAAAAGGCAATCCCTGGCGCAATTAAAATTTGCGACAGTAGAAAATTATTTTTTGAATAATTTACTATAGAAAAGGCAACCCTGGCGTAATTAAAATTTGCGACAGTAAAAAATTATTTTTTGAATAATTTACTATAGAAAAGCCAATCCCTGGCGTAATTAAAATTTGCGACAGTAGAAAATTATTTTTTGAATAATTTACTATAGAAAAGGCAATCCCTGGCGCAATTAAAATTTGCGACAGTATAAAATTATTTTTTGAATAATTTACTATAGAAAAGGCAATCCCTGGCGTAATTAAAATTTGCGACAATATAAAATTATTTTTTGAATAATTTACTATAGAAAAGGCAATCCCTGGCGCACTTAAAATTTGCGACAGTAGAAAATTATTTTTTGAATAATTTACTATAGAAAAGGCAATCCCTGGCGCAATTAAAATTTGCGACAGTAGAAAATTATTTTTTGAATAATTTACTATAAAAAAGGCAATCCCTGGCGTAATTAAAATTTGCGACAGTATAAAATTATTTTTTGCAAAATTTACTATAGAAAAGGCAATCCCTGGCGCACTTAAAATTTGCGACAGTATAAAATTAATTTTTGAAAAATTTACTATATAAAAGGCAATCCCTGGCGTAATTAAAATTTGCGACAGTTGAAAATTATTTTTTGAATAATTTACTATAGAAAAGGCAATCCCTGGCGCAATTAAAATTTGCGACAGTAAAAAATTATTTTTTGAATAATTTACTATAGAAAAGGCAATCCCTGGCGTAATTAAAATTTGCGACAGTATAAAATTATTTTTTGAATAATTTACTATAGAAAAGGCAATCCATGGCGTATTTAGAATTTGCGACAGTATAAAATTATTTTTTGAAAAATTTACTATAGAAAAGGCAATCCCTGGCGCACTTAAAATTTGCGACAGTAAAAAATTATTTTTTGAATAATTTACTATAGAAAAGGCAATCCCTGGCGCAATTACAATTTGCGACAGTTGAAAATTATTTTTTGAATAATTTACTATAGAAAAGGCAATCCCTGGCGCAATTAAAATTTGCGACAGTAAAAAATTATTTTTTGCAAAATTTACTATAGAAAAGGCAATCCCTGGCGCACTTAAAATTTGCGACAGTAAAAAATTATTTTTTGAATAATTTACTATAGAAAAGGCAATCCCTGGCGTAATTAAAATTTGCGACAGTAGAAAATTATTTTTTGAATAATTTACTATAGAAAAGGCAATCCCTGGCGTAATTAAAATTTGCGACAGTAGAAAATTATTTTTTGAATAATTTACTATAGAAAAGGCAATCCCTGGCGCAATTAAAATTTGCGACAGTATAAAATTATTTTTTGAATAATTTACTATAGAAAAGGCAATCCCTGGCGCAATTAAAATTTGCGACAGTAAAAAATTATTTTTTGAAAAATTTACTATAGAAAAGGCAATCCCTGGCGTAATTAAAATTTGCGATAGTAAAAAATTATTTTTTGAAAAATTTACTATAGAAAAGGCAATCCCTGGCGCAATTAAAATTTGCGACAGTAGAAAATTATTTTTTGAATAATTTACTATAGAAAAGGCAATCCCTGGCGCAATTAAAATTTGCGACAGTATAAAATTATTTTTTGAATAATCTACTATAGAAAAGGCAATCCCTGGCGTAATTAAAATTTGCGACAGTAGAAAATTATTTTTTGAATAATTTACTATAGAAAAGGCAATCCCTGGCGCACTTAAAATTTGCGACAGTAGAAAATAATTTTTTGAATAATTTACTATAGAAAAGGCAATCCCTGGCGCAATTAAAATTTGCGACAGTAGAAAATTATTTTTTGAATAATTTACTATAAAAAAGGCAATCCCTGGCGTAATTAAAATTTGCGACAGTATAAAATTATTTTTTGAATAATTTACTATAGAAATGGCAATCCCTGGCGTAATTAAAATTTGCGACAGTAGAAAATTATTTTTTGAATAATTTACTATAGAAAAGGCAATCCCTGGCGCACTTAAAATTTGCGACAGTAAAAAATTATTTTTTGAATAATTTACTATAGAAAAGGCAATCCCTGGCGTAATTAAAATTTGCGACAGTAGAAAATTATTTTTTGAAAAATTTACTATAGAAAAGGCAATCCCTGGCGTATTTAAAATTTGCGACAGTATAAAATTATTTTTTGAAAAATTTACTATAGAAAAGGCAATCCCTGGCGCACTTAAAATTTGCGACAGTAAAAAATTATTTTTTGCAAAATTTACTATAGAAAAGGCAATCCCTGGCGCACTTAAAATTTGCGACAGTAAAAAATTATTTTTTGAATAATTTACTATAGAAGAGGCAATCCCTGGCGTAATTAAAATTTGCGACAGTAAAAAATTATTTTTTGAATAATTTACTCTAGAAAAGGCAATCCCTGGCGTAATTAAAATTTGCGACAGTAGAAAATTATTTTTTGAATAATTTACTATAGAAAAGGCAATCCCTGGCGCAATTAAAATTTGCGACAGTATAAAATTATTTTTTGAATAATTTACTATAGAAAAGGCAATCCCTGGCGCAATTAAAATTTGCGACAGTAAAAAATTATTTTTTGAAAAATTTACTATAGAAAAGGCAATCCCTGGCGTAATTAAAATTTGCGATAGTAAAAAATTATTTTTTGAAAAATTTACTATAGAAAAGGCAATCCCTGGCGCAATTAAAATTTGCGACAGTAGAAAATTATTTTTTGAATAATTTACTATAGAAAAGGCAATCCCTGGCGCAATTAAAATTTGCGACAGTATAAAATTATTTTTTGAATAATCTACTATAGAAAAGGCAATCCCTGGCGTAATTAAAATTTGCGACAGTAGAAAATTATTTTTTGAATAATTTACTATAGAAGAGGCAATCCCTGGCGTAATTAAAATTTGCGACAGTAAAAAATTATTTTTTGAATAATTTACTCTAGAAAAGGCAATCCCTGGCGTAATTAAAATTTGCGACAGTAAAAAATTATTTTTTGAATAATTTACTATAGAAAGGGCAATCCCTGGCGCACTTAAAATTTGCGACAGTAGAAAATTATTTTTTGAACAATTTACTATAGAAAAGGCAATCCCTGGCGTATTTAAAATATGCGACAGTAAAAAATTATTTTTTGAATAATTTACTATAGAAAAGGCAATCCCTGGCGTATTTAAAATTTGCGACAGTAGAAAATTATTTTTTGAATAATTTACTATAGAAAAGGCAATCCCTGGCGTAATTAAAATTTGCGACAGTAAAAAATTATTTTTTGAATAATTTACTATAGAAAAGGCAATCCCTGGCGCACTTAAAATTTGCGACAGTAAAAAATTATTTTTTGAATAATTTACTATAGAAAAGGCAATCCCTGGCGCAATTAAAATTTGCGACAGTAGAAAATTATTTTTTGAATAATTTACTATAGAAAAGGCAATCCCTGGCGTAATTAAAATTTGCGACAGTAGAAAATTATTTTTTGAATAATTTACTATAGAAAAGGCAATCCCTGGCGCAATTAAAATTTGCGACAGTATAAAATTATTTTTTGAATAATCTACTATAGAAAAGGCAATCCCTGGCGTAATTAAAATTTGCGACAGTAGAAAATTATTTTTTGAATAATTTACTATAGAAAAGGCTAACCCTGGTGTATTTAAAATTTGCGACAGTATAAAATTAATTTTTGAAAAATTTACTATATAAAAGGCAATCCCTGGCGTAATTAAAATTTGCGACAGTTGAAAATTATTTTTTGAATAATTTACTGTAGAAAAGGCAATCCCTGGCGCAATTAAAACTTGCGATAGTAAAAAATTATTTTTTGAATAATTTACTATAGAAAAGGCCATACCTGGCGTAATTAAAATTTGCGACAGTTGAAAATTATTTTTTGAATAATTTACTATAGAAAAGGCAATCCCTGGCGCAATTAAAATTTGCGACAGTAAAAAATTATTTTTTGAATAATTTACTATAGAAAAGGCAATCCCTGGCGTAATTAAAATTTGCGACAGTATAAAATTATTTTTTGAATAATTTACTATATAAAAGGCAATCCCTGGCGTAATTAAAATTTGCGACAGTTGAAAATTATTTTTTGAATAATTTACTGTAGAAAAGGCAATCCCTGGCGCAGTTAAAACTTGCGATAGTAAAAAATTATTTTTTGAATAATTTACTATAGAAAAGGCAATCCCTGGCGCACTTAAAATTTGCGACAGTAGAAAATTATTTTTTGAATAATTTACTATAGAAATGGCAATCCCTGCCGCACTTAAAATTTGCGACAGTAAAAAATTATTTTTTGAATAATTTACTATAGGAAAGGCAATCCCTGGCGTAATTAAAATTTGCGACAGTAGAAAATTATTTTTTGAATAATTTACTATAGAAAAGGCAATCCCTGGCGCAATTAAAATTTGCGACAGTATAAAATTATTTTTTGAATAATCTACTATAGAAAAGGCAATCCCTGGCGTAATTAAAATTTGCGACAGTAGAAAATTATTTTTTGAATAATTTACTATAGAAAAGGCTAACCCTGGTGTATTTAAAATTTGCGACAGTATAAAATTAATTTTTGAAAAATTTACTATATAAAAGGCAATCCCTGGCGTAATTAAAATTTGCGACAGTTGAAAATTATTTTTTGAATAATTTACTGTAGAAAAGGCAATCCCTGGCGCAATTAAAACTTGCGATAGTAAAAAATTATTTTTTGAATAATTTACTATAGAAAAGGCCATACCTGGCGTAATTAAAATTTGCGACAGTTGAAAATTATTTTTTGAATAATTTACTATAGAAAAGGCAATCCCTGGCGCAATTAAAATTTGCGACAGTAAAAAATTATTTTTTGAATAATTTACTATAGAAAAGGCAATCCCTGGCGTAATTAAAATTTGCGACAGTATAAAATTATTTTTTGAATAATTTACTATATAAAAGGCAATCCCTGGCGTAATTAAAATTTGCGACAGTAGAAAATTATTTTTTGAATAATTTACTGTAGAAAAGGCAATCCCTGGAGCAATTAAAACTTGCGATAGTAAAAAATTATTTTTTGAATAATTTACTATAGAAAAGGCCATCCCTGGCGTAATTAAAATTTGCGACAGTAAAAAATTATTTTTTGAATAATTTACTATAGAAAAGGCAATCCCTGGCGTAATTAAAATTTGCGACAGTATAAAATTATTCTTTGAATAATTTACTATATAAAAGGCAATCCCTGGCGTAATTAAAATTTGCGACAGTTGAAAATTATTTTGGAATAATTTACTATAGAAAAGGCAATCCCTGGCGTAGTTAAAATTTGCGACAGTTGAAAATTATTTTTTGAATAATTTACTATAGAAAAGGCAATCCCTGGCGTAATTAAAATTTGCGACAGTTGAAAATTATTTTTTGAATAATTTACTGTAGAAAAGGCAATCCCTGGCGCAGTTAAAACTTGCGATAGTAAAAAATTATTTTTTGAATAATTTACTATAGAAAAGGCAATCCCTGGCGCACTTAAAATTTGCGACAGTAGAAAATTATTTTTTGAATAATTTACTATAGAAATGGCAATCCCTGCCGCACTTAAAATTTGCGACAGTAAAAAATTATTTTTTGAATAATTTACTATAGAAAAGGCAATCCCTGGCGTAATTAAAATTTGCGACAGTAGAAAATTATTTTTTGAATAATTTACTATAGAAAAGGCAATCCCTGGCGCAATTAAAATTTGCGACAGTATAAAATTATTTTTTGAATAATTTACTATAGAAAAGGCAGTCCCTGGCGCAATTAAAATTTGCGACAGTAAAAAATTATTTTTTGAAAAATTTACTATAGAAAAGGCAATCCATGGCGTAATTAAAATTTGCGATAGTAAAAAATTATTTTTTGAAAAATTTACTATAGAAAAGGCAATCCCTGGCGCAATTAAAATTTGCGACAGTAGAAAATTATTTTTTGAATAATTTACTATAGAAAAGGCAATCCCTGGCGCAATTAAAATTTGCGACAGTATAAAATTATTTTTTGAATAATCTACTATAGAAAAGGCAATCCCTGGCGTAATTAAAATTTGCGACAGTAGAAAATTATTTTTTGAATAATTTACTATAGAAAAGGCTAACCCTGGTGTATTTAAAATTTGCGACAGTATAAAATTAATTTTTGAAAAATTTACTATATAAAAGGCAATCCCTGGCGTAATTAAAATTTGCGACAGTAGAAAATTATTTTTTGAATAATTTACTGTAGAAAAGGCAATCCCTGGCGCAATTAAAACTTGCGATAGTAAAAAATTATTTTTTGAATAATTTACTATAGAAAAGGCCATCCCTGGCGTAATTAAAATTTGCGACAGTTGAAAATTATTTTTTGAATAATTTACTATAGAAAAGGCAATCCCTGGCGCAATTAAAATTTGCGACAGTAAAAAATTATTTTTTGAATAATTTACTATAGAAAAGGCAATCCCTGGCGTAGTTAAAATTTGCGACAGTAGAAAATTATTTTTTGAATAATTTACTGTAGAAAAGGCAATCCCTGGAGCAATTAAAACTTGCGATAGTAAAAAATTATTTTTTGAATAATTTACTATAGAAAAGGCCATCCCTGGCGTAATTAAAATTTGCGACAGTTGAAAATTATTTTTTGAATAATTTACTATAGAAAAGGCAATCCCTGGCGCAATTAAAATTTGCGACAGTAAAAAATTATTTTTTGAATAATTTACTATAGAAAAGGCAATCCCTGGCGTAATTAAAATTTGCGACAGTATAAAATTATTCTTTGAATAATTTACTATATAAAAGGCAATCCCTGGCGTAATTAAAATTTGCGACAGTTGAAAATTATTTTTTGAATAATTTACTATAGAAAAGGCAATCCCTGGCGTAGTTAAAATTTGCGACAGTTGAAAATTATTTTTTGAATAATTTACTATAGAAAAGGCAATCCCTGGCGTAATTAAAATTTGCGACAGTTGAAAATTATTTTTTGAATAATTTACTGTAGAAAAGGCAATCCCTGGCGCAATTAAAACTTGCGATAGTAAAAAATTATTTTTTGAATAATTTACTATAGAAAAGGCAATCCCTGGCGCACTTAAAATTTGCGACAGTAGAAAATTATTTTTTGAATAATTTACTATAGAAATGGCAATCCCTGGCGCACTTAAAATTTGCGACAGTAAAAAATTATTTTTTGAATAATTTACTATAGAAAAGGCAATCAATCCCTGGCGCAATTACAATTTGCGACAGTTGAAAATTATTTTTTGAATAATTTACTATAGAAAAGGCAATCCCTGGCGTATTTAAAATTTGCGACAGTTGAAAATTATTTTTTGAATAATTTACTGTAGAAAAGGCAATCCCTGGCGCAATTAAAACTTGCGATAGTAAAAAATTATTTTTTGAATAATTTACTATAGAAAAGGCAATCCCTGGCGCAATTAAAATTTGCGACAGTAAAAAATTATTTTTTGAATAATTTACTATAGAAATGGCAATCCCTGGCGCACTTAAAATTTGCGACAGTAAAAAATTATTTTTTGAATAATTTACTGTAGAAAAGGCAATCCCTGGCGTAATTAAAATTTGCGACAGTTGAAAATTATTTTTTGAATAATTTACTATAGAAAAGGCAATCCCTGGCGTATTTAAAATTTGCGACAGTAGAAAATTATTTTTTGAATAATTTACTATAGAAGAGGCAATCCCTGGCGTAATTAAAATTTGCGACAGTAAAAAATTATTTTTTGAATAATTTACTATAGAAAAGGCAATCCCTGGCGTAATTAAAATTTGCGACAGTAGAAAATTATTTTTTGAATAATTTACTATAGAAAAGGCAATCCCTCGCGCAATTAAAATTTGCGACAGTAGAAAATTATTTTTTGAATAATTTACTATAGAAAAGGCAACCCTGGCGTAATTAAAATTTGCGACAGTAAAAAATTATTTTTTGAATAATTTACTATAGAAAAGCCAATCCCTGGCGTAATTAAAATTTGCGACAGTAGAAAATTATTTTTTGAATAATTTACTATAGAAAAGGCAATCCCTGGCGCACTTAAAATTTGCGACAGTAGAAAATTATTTTTTGAATAATTTACTATAGAAAAGGCAATCCCTGGCGCAATTAAAATTTGCGACAGTAGAAAATTATTTTTTGAATAATTTACTATAAAAAAGGCAATCCCTGGCGTAATTAAAGTTTGCGACAATATAAAATTATTTTTTGAATAATTTACTATAGAAATGGCAATCCCTGGCGTAATTAAAATTTGCGACAGTAGAAAATTATTTTTTGAATAATTTACTATAGAAAAGGCAATCCCTGGCGCACTTAAAATTTGCGACAATAAAAAATTATTTTTTGAATAATTTACTATAGAAAAGGCAATCCCTGGCGTAATTAAAATTTGCGACAGTAGAAAATTATTTTTTGAATAATTTACTATAGAAAAGGCAATCCCTGGCGTATTTAAAATTTGCGACAGTATAAAATTATTTTTTGAAAAATTTACTATAGAAAAGGCAATCCCTGGCGCACTTAAAATTTGCGACAGTAAAAAATTATTTTTTGAATAATTTACTATAGAAAAGGCAATCCCTGGCGCAATTACAATTTGCGACAGTTGAAAATTATTTTTTGAATAATTTACTATAGAAAAGGCAATCCCTGGCGCAATTAAAATTTGCGACAGTAAAAAATTATTTTTTTAATAATTTACTATAGAAAAGGCAATCCCTGGCGCACTTAAAATTTGCGACAGTAAAAAATTATTTTTTGCAAAATTTACTATAGAAAAGGGAATCCCTGGCGCACTTAAAATTTGCGACAGTAAAAAATTATTTTTTGAATAATTTACTATAGAAGAGGCAATCCCTGGCGTAATTAAAATTTGCGACAGTAAAAAATTATTTTTTGAATAATTTACTCTAGAAAAGGCAATCCCTGGCGTAATTAAAATTTGCGACAGTAAAAAATTATTTTTTGAATAATTTACTATAGAAAAGGCAATCCCTGGCGCACTTAAAATTTGCGACAGTAGAAAATTATTTTTTGAATAATTTACTATAGAAAAGGCAATCCCTGGCGTATTTAAAATTTGCGACAAAAAAAATTATTTTTTGAATAATTTACTATAGAAAAGGCAATCCCTGGCCTATTTAAAATTTGCGACAGTAGAAAATTATTTTTTGAATAATTTACTATAGAAAAGGCAATCCCTGGCGTAATTAAAATTTGCGACAGTAAAAAATTATTTTTTGAATAATTTACTATAGAAAAGGCAATCCCTGGCGCACTTAAAATTTGCGACAGTAAAAAATTATTTTTTGAATAATTTACTATAGAAAAGGCAATCCCTGGCGTAATTAAAATTTGCGACAGTAGAAAATTATTTTTTGAATAATTTACTATAGAAAAGGCAATCCCTGGCGTAATTAAAATTTGCGACAGTAGAAAATTATTTTTTGAATAATTTACTATAGAAAAGGCAATCCCTGGCGCAATTAAAATTTGCGACAGTATAAAATTATTTTTTGAATAATTTACTATAGAAAAGGCAATCCCTGGCGCAATTAAAATTTGCGACAGTAAAAAATTATTTTTTGAAAAATTTACTATAGAAAAGGCAATCCCTGGCGTAATTAAAATTTGCGATATTAAAAAATTATTTTTTGAAAAATTTACTATAGAAAAGGCAATCCCTGGCGCAATTAAAATTTGCGACAGTAGAAAATTATTTTTTGAATAATTTACTATAGGAAAGGCAATCCCTGGCGCAATTAAAATTTGCGACAGTATAAAATTATTTTTTGAATAATCTACTATAGAAAAGGCAATCCCTGGCGTAATTAAAATTTGCGACAGTATAAAATTATTTTTTGAATAATTTACTATAGAAAAGGCTAACCCTGGTGTATTTAAAATTTGCGACAGTATAAAATTAATTTTTGAAAAATTTACTATATAAAAGGCAATCCCTGGCGTAATTAAAATTTGCGACAGTAGAAAATTATTTTTTGAATAATTTACTGTAGAAAAGGCAATCCCTGGCGCAATTAAAACTTGCGATAGTAAAAAATTATTTTTTGAATAATTTACTATAGAAAAGGCCATCCCTGGCGTAATTAAAATTTGCGACAGTTGAAAATTATTTTTTGAATAATTTACTATAGAAAAGGCAATCCCTGGCCCAATTAAAATTTGCGACAGTAAAAAATTATTTTTTGAATAATTTACTATAGAAAAGGCAATCCCTGGCGTAATTAAAATTTGCGACAGTTGAAAATTATTTTTTGAATAATTTACTATATAAAAGGCAATCCCTGGCGTAATTAAAATTTGCGACAGTAGAAAATTATTTTTTGAATAATTTACTGTAGAAAAGGCAATCCCTGGAGCAATTAAAACTTGCGATAGTAAAAAATTATTTTTTGAATAATTTACTATAGAAAAGGCAATCCCTGGCGTAATTAAAATTTGCGACAGTTGAAAATTATTTTTTGAATAATTTACTATAGAAAAGGCAATCCCTGGCGTAGTTAAAATTTGCGACAGTTGGAAATTATTTTTTGAATAATTTACTATAGAAAAGGCAATCCCTGGCGTAATTAAAATTTGCGACAGTTGAAAATTATTTTTTGAATAATTTACTGTAGAAAAGGCAATCCCTGGCGCAATTAAAACTTGCGAAAGTAAAAAATTATTTTTTGAATAATTTACTATAGAAAAGGCAATCCCTGGCGCACTTAAAATTTGCGACAGTAGAAAATTATTTTTTGAATAATTTACTATAGAAATGGCAATCACTGGCGCACTTAAAATTTGCGACAGTAAAAAATTATTTTTTGAATAATTTACTATAGAAAAGGCAATCAATCCCTGGCGCAATTACAATTTGCGACAGTTGAAAATTATTTTTTGAATAATTTACTATAGAAAAGGCAATCCCTGGCGTAATTAAAATTTGCGACAGTATAAAATCATTTTTTGAATAATTTACTATAGAAAAGGCTAACCCTGGTGTATTTAAAATTTGCGACAGTAAAAAATTATTTTTTGCAAAATTTACTATAGAAAAGGCAATCCCTGGCGCACTTAAAATTTGCGACAGTAAAAAATTATTTTTTGAATAATTTACTATAGAAGAGGCAATCCCTGGCGTAATTAAAATTTGCGACAGTAAAAAATTATTTTTTGAATAATTTACTCTAGAAAAGGCAATCCCTGGCGTAATTAAAATTTGCGACAGTAAAAAATTATTTTTTGAATAATTTACTATAGAAAAGGCAATCCCTGGCGCACTTAAAATTTGCGACAGTAGAAAATTATTTTTTGAATAATTTACTATAGAAAAGGCAATCCCTGGCGTATTTAAAATTTGCGACAGTAAAAAATTATTTTTTGAATAATTTACTATAGAAAAGGCAATCCCTGGCGTATTTAAATTTTGCGACAGTAGAAAATTATTTTTTGAATAATTTACTATAGAAAAGGCAATCCCTGGCGTAATTAAAATTTGCGACAGTAAAAAATTATTTTTTGAATAATTTACTATAGAAAAGGCAATCCCTGGCGCACTTAAAATTTGCGACAGTAAAAAATTATTTTTTGAATAATTTACTATAGAAAAGGCAATCCCTGGCGTAATTAAAATTTGCGACAGTAGAAAATTATTTTTTGAATAATTTACTATAGAAAAGGCAATCCCTGGCGTAATTAAAATTTGCGACAGTAGAAAATTATTTTTTGAATAATTTACTATAGAAAAGGCAATCCCTGGCGCAATTAAAATTTGCGACAGTATAAAATTATTTTTTGAATAATTTACTATAGAAAAGGCAATCCCTGGCGCAATTAAAATTTGCGACAGTAAAAAATTATTTTTTGAAAAATTTACTATAGAAAAGGCAATCCCTGGCGTAATTAAAATTTGCGATAGTAAAAAATTATTTTTTGAAAAATTTACTATAGAAAAGGCAATCCCTGGCGCAATTAAAATTTGCGACAGTAGAAAATTATTTTTTGAATAATTTACTATAGGAAAGGCAATCCCTGGCGCAATTAAAATTTGCGACAGTATAAAATTATTTTTTGAATAATCTACTATAGAAAAGGCAATCCCTGGCGTAATTAAAATTTGCGACAGTATAAAATTATTTTTTGAATAATTTACTATAGAAAAGGCTAACCCTGGTGTATTTAAAATTTGCGACAGTATAAAATTAATTTTTGAAAAATTTACTATATAAAAGGCAATCCCTGGCGTAATTAAAATTTGCGACAGTAGAAAATTATTTTTTGAATAATTTACTGTAGAAAAGGCAATCCCTGGCGCAATTAAAACTTGCGATAGTAAAAAATTATTTTTTGAATAATTTACTATAGAAAAGGCCATCCCTGGCGTAATTAAAATTTGCGACAGTTGAAAATTATTTTTTGAATAATTTACTATAGAAAAGGCAATCCCTGGCGAAATTAAAATTTGCGACAGTAAAAAATTATTTTTTGAATAATTTACTATAGAAAAGGCAATCCCTGGCGTAATTAAAATTTGCGACAGTTGAAAATTATTTTTTGAATAATTTACTATATAAAAGGCTATCCCTGGCGTAATTAAAATTTGCGACAGTAGAAAATTATTTTTTGAATAATTTACTGTAGAAAAGGCAATCCCTGGAGCAATTAAAACTTGCGATAGTAAAAAATTATTTTTTGAATAATTTACTATAGAAAAGGCAATCCCTGGCGTAATTAAAATTTGCGACAGTTGAAAATTATTTTTTGAATAATTTACTATAGAAAAGGCAATCCCTGGCGTAGTTAAAATTTGCGACAGTTGAAAATTATTTTTTGAATAATTTACTATAGAAAAGGCAATCCCTGGCGTAATTAAAATTTGCGACAGTTGAAAATTATTTTTTGAATAATTTACTGTAGAAAAGGCAATCCCTGGCGCAATTAAAACTTGCGAAAGTAAAAAATTATTTTTTGAATAATTTACTATAGAAAAGGCAATCCCTGGCGCACTTAAAATTTGCGACAGTAGAAAATTATTTTTTGAATAATTTACTATAGAAATGGCAATCCCTGGCGCACTTAAAATTTGCGACAGTAAAAAATTATTTTTTGAATAATTTACTATAGAAAAGGCAATCAATCCCTGGCGCAATTACAATTTGCGACAGTTGAAAATTATTTTTTGAATAATTTACTATAGAAAAGGCAATCCCTGGCGCAATTAAAATTTGCGACAGTAAAAAATTATTTTTTGCAAAATTTACTATAGAAAAGGCAATCCCTGGCGCACTTAAAATTTGCGACAGTAAAAAATTATTTTTTGAATAATTTACTGTAGAAAAGGCAATCCCTGGCGTAATTAAAATTTGCGACAGTTGAAAACTATTTTTTGAATAATTTACTATAGAAAAGGCAATCCCTGGCGTATTTAAAATTTGCGACAGTAGAAAATTATTTTTTGAATAATTTACTATAGAAAAGGCAATCCCTGGCGTAATTAAAATTTGCGACAGTAAAAAATTATTTTTTGAATAATTTACTATAGAAAAGGCAATCCCTGGCGTAATTAAAATTTGCGACAGTAGAAAATTATTTTTTGAATAATTTACTATAGAAAAGGCAATCCCTGGCGCAATTAAAATTTGCGACAGTAGAAAATTATTTTTTGAATAATTTACTATAGAAAAGGCAACCCTGGCGTAATTAAAATTTGCGACAGTAAAAAATTATTTTTTGAATAATTTACTATAGAAAAGCCAATCCCTGGCGTAATTAAAATTTGCGACAGTAGAAAATTATTTTTTGAATAATTTACTATAGAAAAGGCAATCCCTGGCGAAATTAAAATTTGCGACAGTATAAAATTATTTTTTGAATAATTTACTATAGAAAAGGCAATCCCTGGCGTAATTAAAATTTGCGACAATATAAAATTATTTTCTGAATAATTTACTATAGAAAAGGCAATCCCTGGCGCACTTAAAATTTGCGACAGTAGAAAATTATTTTTTGAATAATTTACTATAGAAAAGGCCATCCCTGGCGCAATTAAAATTTGCGACAGTAGAAAATTATTTTTTGAATAATTTACTATAAAAAGGCAATCCCTGGCGTAATTAAAATTTGCGACAGTATAAAATTATTTTTTGAATAATTTACTATAGAAATGGCAATCCCTGGCGTAATTAAAATTTGCGACAGTAGAAAATTATTTTTTGAATAATTTACTATAGAAAAGGCAATCCCTGGCGCACTTAAAATTTGCGACAGTAAAAAATTATTTTTTGAATAATTTACTATAGAAAAGGCAATCCCTGGCGTAATTAAAATTTGCGACAGTAGAAAATTATTTTTTGAATAATTTACTATAGAAAAGGCAATCCCTGGCGTATTTAAAATTTGCGACAGTATAAAATTATTTTTTGAAAAATTTACTATAGAAAAGGCAATCCCTGGCGCACTTAAAATTTGCGACAGTAAAAAATTATTTTTTGAATAATTTACTATAGAAAAGGCAATCCCTGCCGCAATTACAATTTGCGACAGTTGAAAATTATTTTTTGAATAATTTACTATAGAAAAGGCAATCCCTGGCGCAATTAAAATTTGCGACAGTAAAAAATTATTTTTTTAATAATTTACTATAGAAAAGGCAATCCCTGGCGCACTTAAAATTTGCGACAGTAAAAAATTATTTTTTGCAAAATTTACTATAGAAAAGGTAATCCCTGGCGCACTTAAAATTTGCGACAGTAAAAAATTATTTTTTGAATAATTTACTATAGAAGAGGCAATCCCTGGCGTAATTAAAATTTGCGACAGTAAAAAATTATTTTTTGAATAATTTACTCTAGAAAAGGCAATCCCTGGCGTAATTAAAATTTGCGACAGTAAAAAATTATTTTTTGAATAATTTACTATAGAAAAGGCAATCCCTGGCGCACTTAAAATTTGCGACAGTAGAAAATTATTTTTTGAATAATTTACTATAGAAAAGGCAATCCCTGGCGTATTTAAAATTTGCGACAGTAAAAAATTATTTTTTGAATAATTTACTATAGAAAAGGCAATCCCTGGCGTATTTAAAATTTGCGACAGTAGAAAATTATTTTTTGAATAATTTACTATAGAAAAGGCAATCCCTGGGATATTTAAAATTTGCGAGAGTAAAAAATTATTTTTTGAATAATTTACTATAGAAAAGGCAATCCCTGGCGTAATTAAAATTTGCGACAGTAAAAAATTATTTTTTGAATAATTTACTATAGAAAAGCCAATCCCTGGCGCAATTAAAATTTGCGACAGTAGAAAATTATTTTTTGAATAATTTACTATAGAAAAGGCAATCCCTGGCGTAATTAAAATTTGCGACAGTAAAAAATTATTTTTAGAATAATTTGCTATAGAAAAGGCAATCCCTGGCGCAACTAAAATTTGCGACAGTAGAAAATTATTTTTTGAATAATTTACTATAGAAAAGGCAATCCCTGGCGCACTTAAAATTTGCGACAGTAAAAAATTATTTTTTGCAAAATTTACTATAGAAAAGGCAATCCCTGGCGCACTTAAAATTTGCGACAGTAAAAAATTATTTTTTGAATAATTTGCTATAGAAAAGGCAATCCCTGGCGTAATTAAAATTTGCGACAGTATAAAATTATTTTTTGAATTATTTACTATAGAAAAGGCAATCCCTGGCGCACTTAAAATTTGCGACAGTAGAAAATTATTTTTTGAATAATTTAATATAGAAAAGGCAATCCCTGGCGCAATTAAAATTTGCGACAGTAGAAAATTATTTTTTGAATAATTTACTATAGAAAAGGCAATCCCTGGCGTAATTAAAATTTGCGACAGTAGAAAATTATTTTCTGAATAATTTACTATAGAAAAGGCAATCCCTGGCGTAGTTAAAATTTGCGACAGTATAAAATTATTTTTTGAATAATTTACTATAGAAAAGGCAATCCCTGGCGCAATTAAAATTTGCGACAGTTGAAAATTATTTTTTGAATAATTTACTATAGAAAAGGCAATCCCTGGCGTAATTAAAATTTGCGACAGTAAAAAATTATTTTTTGAATAATTTACTATAGAAAAGGCAATCCCTGGGATATTTAAAATTTGCGACAGTAAAAAATTATTTTTTGAATAATTTACTATAGAAAAAGCAATCCCTGGCGTAATTAAAATTTGCGACAGTAAAAAATTATTTTTTGAATAATTTACTATAGAAAAGCCAATCCCTGGCGTAATTAAAATTTGCGACAGTAGAAAATTATTTTTTGAATAATTTACTATGGAAAAGGCAATCCCTGGCGCACTTAAATTTTGCGACAGTAAAAAATTATTTTTTGAATAATTTACTATAGAAAAGGCAATCCTTGGCGTAATTAAAATTTGCGACAGTAGAAAATTATTTTTTGAATAATTTACTATAGAAAAGGCAATCCTTGGCGCAATTAAAATTTGCGACAGTAGAAAATTATTTTTTGAATAATTTACTATAGAAACGGCAATCCCTGGCGTAATTAAAATTTGCGACAGTAAAAAATTATTTTTTGAAAAACTTACTATAGAAAAGGCAATCCCTGGCGTAATTAAAATTTGCGACAGTAGAAAATTATTTTTTGAATAATTTACTATAGAAAAGGCAATCCCTGGCGCACTTAAAATTTGCGACAGTAAAAAATTATTTTTTGAATAATTTACTATAGAAAAGGCAATCCCTGGGATATTTAAAATTTGCGACAGTAAAAAATTATTTTTTGAATAATTTACTATAGAAAAAGCAATCCCTGGCGTAATTAAAATTTGCGACAGTAAAAAATTATTTTTTGAATAATTTACTATAGAAAAGCCAATCCCTGGCGTAATTAAAATTTGCGACAGTAGAAAATTATTTTTTGAATAATTTACTATAGAAAAGGCAATCCCTGGCGCACTTAAAATTTGCGACAGTAAAAAATTATTTTTTGAATAATTTACTATAGAAAAGGCAATCCTTGGCGTAATTAAAATTTGCGACAGTAGAAAATTATTTTTTGAATAATTTACTATAGAAAAGGCAATCCCTGGCGCACTTAAAATTTGCGACAGTAGAAAATTATTTTTTGAAAAATTTACTATAGAAAAGGCAATCCCTGGCGTAATTAAAATTTGCGACAGTATAAAATAATTTTTTGAATAATTTACTATAGAAAAGGCAATCCCTGGCGTAATTAAAATTTGCGACAGTATAAAATTATTTTTTGAATAATTTACTATAGAAAAGGCAATCCCTGGGATATTTAAAATTTGCGACAGTAAAAAATTATTTTGTGAGAAATTTACTATAGAAAAGGCAATCCCTGGCGCACTTAAAATTTGCGACAGTAGAAAATTATTTTTTGAAAAATTTACTATAGAAATGGCAATCCCTGGCGTAATTAAAATTTGCGACAGTATAAAATTATTTTTTGAATAATTTACTATAGAAAAGGCAATCCCTGGCGCACTTAAAATTTGCGACAGTAAAAAATTATTTTGTGAGAAATTTACTATAGAAAAGGCAATCCCTGGCGCACTTAAAATTTGCGACAGTAGAAAATTATTTTTTGAAAAATTTACTATAGAAAAGGCAATCCCTGGCGTAATTAAAATTTGCGACAGTATAAAATTATTTTTTGAATAATTTACTATAGAAAAGGCAATCCCTGGCGTAATTAAAATTTTCGACAGTAAAAAATTAATGTTTTGAAAAATTTACTGTAGAAAAGGCAATCCCTGGCGCAATTAAAATTTGCGACAGTAGAAAATTATTTTTTGAATAATTTACTGTAGAAAATGCAATCTCTGGCGCAATTAAAATTTGCGACAGTAGAAAATTATTTTTTGAAAAATTTACTGTAGAAATGGCAATCCCTGGCGCAATTAAAATTTGCGACAGTAGAAAATTATTTTTCGAATAATTTACTATAGAAAAGGCAATCCCTGGCGCACTTAAAATTTGCGACAGTAAAAAATTATTTTGTGAGTAATTTACTATAGAAAAGGCAATCCCTGGGATATTTAAAATTTGCGACAGTAGAAAATTATTTTATGAATAATTTACTATAGAAAAGGCAATCCCTGGCGTAATTAAAATTTGCGACAGTAGAAAATTATTTTTTGAATAATTTACTATAGAAAAGGCAATCCCTGGCGCACTTAAAATTTGCGACAGTAAAAAATTATTTTGTGAGAAATTTACTATAGAAAAGGCAATCCCTGGCGCACTTAAAATTTGCGACAGTAGAAAATTATTTTTTGAAAAATTTACTATAGAAAAGGCAATCCCTGGCGTAATTAAAATTTGCGACAGTAGAAAATTATTTTTTGAAAAATTTACTATAGAAAAGGCAATCCCTGGCGTAATTAAAATTTGCGACAGTATAAAATTATTTTTTGAATAATTTACTATAGAAAAGGCAATCCTTGGCGTAATTAAAATTTGCGACAGTAGAAAATTATTTTTTGAATAATTTACTATAGAAAAGGCAATCCCTGGCGCACTTAAAATTTGCGACAGTAGAAAATTATTTTTTGAAAAATTTACTATAGAAAAGGCAATCCCTGGCGTAATTAAAATTTGCGACAGTATAAAATAATTTTTTGAATAATTTACTATAGAAAAGGCAATCCCTGGCGTAATTAAAATTTGCGACAGTATAAAATTATTTTTTGAATAATTTACTATAGAAAAGGCAATCCCTGGGATATTTAAAATTTGCGACAGTAAAAAATTATTTTGTGAGAAATTTACTATAGAAAAGGCAATCCCTGGCGCACTTAAAATTTGCGACAGTAGAAAATTATTTCTTGAAAAATTTACTATAGAAATGGCAATCCCTGGCGTAATTAAAATTTGCGACAGTATAAAATTATTTTTTGAATAATTTACTATAGAAAAGGCAATCCCTGGCGCACTTAAAATTTGCGACAGTAAAAAATTATTTTGTGAGAAATTTACTATAGAAAAGGCAATCCCTGGCGCACTTAAAATTTGCGACAGTAGAAAATTATTTTTTGAAAAATTTACTATAGAAAAGACAATCCCTGGCGTAATTAAAATTTGCGACAGTATAAAATTATTTTTTGAATAATTTACTATAGAAAAGGCAATCCCTGGCGTAATTAAAATTTTCGACAGTAAAAAATTAATGTTTTGAAAAATTTACTGTAGAAAAGGCAATCCCTGGCGCAATTAAAATTTGCGACAGTAGAAAATTATTTTTTGAATAATTTACTGTAGAAAACGCAATCCCTGGCGCAATTAAAATTTGCGACAGTAGAAAATTATTTTTTGAAAAATTTACTGTAGAAATGGCAATCCCTGGCGCAATTAAAATTTGCGACAGTAGAAAATTATTTTTCGAATAATTTACTATAGAAAAGGCAATCCCTGGCGCACTTAAAATTTGCGACAGTAAAAAATTATTTTGTGAGTAATTTACTATAGAAAATCCAATCCCTGGGATATTTAAAATTTGCGACAGTAGAAAATTATTTTATGAATAATTTACTATAGAAAAGGCAATCCCTGGCGTAATTAAAATTTGCGACAGTAGAAAATTATTTTTTGAATAATTTACTATAGAAAAGGCAATCCCTGGCGCAATTAAAATTTGCGACAGTAAAAAATTATTTTATGCAGAATTTACTATAGAAAAGGCAATCCCTGGCGCAATTAAAATTTGCGACAGTTGAAAATTATTTTTTGAATAATTTACTATAGAAAAGGCAATCCATGGCGCAATTAAAATTTGCGACAGTAAAAAATTATTTTTTGCAAAATTTACTATAGAAAAGGCAATCCCTGGCGCACTTAAAATTTGCGACAGTAAAAAATTATTTTGTGAGAAATTTACTATAGAAAAGGCAATCCCTGGCGCACTTAAAATTTGCGACAGTAGAAAATTATTTTTTGAAAAATTTACTATAGAAAAGGCAATTCCTGGGATATTTAAAATTTGCGACAGTAGAAAATTATTTTTTGAATAATTTACTATAGAAAAGGCAATCCCTGGCGCACTTAAAATTTGCGACAGTAGAAAATTATTTTTTGAAAAATTTACTATAGAAAAGGCAATCCCTGGCGTAATTAAAATTTGCGACAGTATAAAATTATTTTTTGAATAATTTACTATAGAAAAGGCAATCCCTGGCGCACTTAAAATTTGCGACAGTATAAAATTATTTTTTGAATAATTTACTATAGAAAAGGCAATCCCTGGGGTAATTAAAATTTGCGACAGTAAAAAATTATTTTTTGAATAATTTACTATAGAAAAGGCAATCCCTGGGATATTTAAAATTTGCCACAGTAGAAAATTACTTTTTGAATAATTTACTATAGAAAAGGCAATCCCTGGCGCACTTAAAATTTCCGACAGTAGAAAATTATTTTTTGAAAAATTTACTATAGAAAAGGCAATCCCTGGCGTAATTAAAATTTACGACAGTATAAAATTATTTTTTGAATAATTTACTATAGAAAAGGCAATCCCTGGCGCAATTAAAATTTGCGACAGTAGAAAATTATTTTTTGAAAAATTTACTGTAGAAATGGCAATCCCTGGCGCAATTAAAATTTGCGACAGTAGAAAATTATTTTTCGAATAATTTACTATAGAAAAGGCAATCCCTGGCGCACTTAAAATTTGCGACAGTAAAAAATTATTTTGTGAGTAATTTACTATAGAAAAGGCAATCCCTGGGATATTTAAAATTTGCGACAGTAGAAAATTATTTTATGAATAATTTACTATAGAAAAGGCAATCCCTGGCGTAATTAAAATTTGCGACAGTATAAAATTATTTTTTGAATAATTTACTATAGAAAAGGCAATCCCTGGCGCAATTAAAATTTGCGACAGTAAAAAATTATTTTGTGAGAAATTTACTATAGAAAAGGCAATCCCTGGGATATTTAAAATTTGCGACCGTAGAAAATTATTTTTTGAATAATTTACTATAGAAAAGGCAATCGCTGGCGTAATTAAAATTTGCGACAGTAGAAAATTATTTTTTAATAATTTACTATAGAAAAGGCAATCCCTGGCGCAATTAAAATTTGCGACAGTAAAAAATTATTTTTTGCAAAATTTACTATAAAAAAGGCAATCCCTGGCGCACTTAAAATTTGCGACAGTAAAAAATTATTTTGTAAGAAATTTACTATAGAAAAGGCAATCCCTGGCGCACTTAAAATTTGCGACAATAGAAAATTATTTTTTGAAAAATATACTATAGAAAAGGCAATCCCTGGCGTAATTAAAATTTGCGACAGTATAAAATTATTTTTTGAATAATTTACTATAGAAAAGGCAATCCCTGGCGTAATTAAAATTTGCGACAGTATAAAATTATTTTTTGAATAATTTACTATAGAAAAGGCAATCCCTGGCGCAATTAAAATTTGCGACAGTTGAAAATTATTTTTTGAATAATTTACTATAGAAAAGGCAATCCCTGGCGCAATTAAAATTTGCGACAGTAAAAAATTATTTTTTGCAAAATGTACTATAGAAAAGGCAATCCCTGGCGCACTTAAAATTTGCGACAGTAAAAAATTATTTTGTGAGAAATTTACTATAGAAAAGGCAATCCCTGGCGCACTTAAAATTTGCGACAGTAGAAAATTATTTTTTGAAAAATTTACTATAGAAAAGGCAATCCCTGGCGTAATTAAAATTTGCGACAGTATAAAATTATTTTTTGAATAATTTACTATAGAATGGGCAATCCGTGGCGTAATTAAAATTTGCGACAGTAAAAAATTATTTTGTGAGAAATGTACTATAGACAAGGCAATCCCTGCGCACTTAAAATTTGCGACAGTAGAAAATTATTTTTTGAAAAATTTACTATAGAAAAGGCAATCCCTGGCGTAATTAAAATTTGCGACAGTATAAAATTATTTTTTGAATAATTTACTATAGAAAAGGCAATCCCTGGCGTAATTAAAATTTTCGACAGTAAAAAATTAATGTTTTGAAAAATTTACTGTAGAAAAGGCAATCCCTGGCGCAATTAAAATTTGCGACAGTAGAAAATTATTTTTTGAATAATTTACTGTAGAAAAGGCAATCCCTGGCGTAATTAAAATTTGCGACAGTAGAAAATTATTTTTTGAAAAATTTACTGTAGAAAAGGCAATCCCTGGCGCAATTAAAATTTGCGACAGTAGAAAATTATTTCTTGCAAAATGTACTATAGAAAAGGCAATCCCTGGCGCACTTAAAATTTGCGACAGTAAAAAATTATTTTGTGAGAAATTTACTATAGAAAAGGCAATCCCTGGCGCACTTAAAATTTGCGACAGTAGAAAATTATTTTTTGAATAATTTACTATAGAAAAGGCAATCCCTGGCGCACTTAAAATTTGCGACAGTAAAAAATTATTTTGTGAGAAATTTACTATAGAAAAGGCAATCCCTGGGATATTTAAAATTTGCGACAGTAGAAAATTATTTTTTGAATAATTTACTATAGAAAAGGCAATCCCTGGCGTAATTAAAATTTGCGACAGTAGAAAATTATTTTTTGAATAATTTACTATAGAAGAGGCAATCCCTGGCGCAATGAAAATTTGCGACAGTAAAAAATTATTTTTTGCAAAATTTACAATAGAAATGGCAATCCCTGGCGCACTTAAAATTTGCGACAGTAGAAAATTATTTTTTGAAAAATTTACTATAGAAAAGGCAATCCCTGGCGTAATTAAAATTTGCGACAGTATAAAATTATTTTTTGAATAATTTACTATAGAAAATGCAATACCTGGAGTAATTAAAATTTTCGACAGTAAAAAATTAATGTTTTGAAAAATTTACTGTAGAAAAGGCAATTTGCGACAGTAGAAAATTATTTTTTGAATAATTTACTATAGAAAAGGCAATCCCTGGCGGAATTAAAATTTGCGACAGTAGAAAATTATTTTTTGAATAATTTACTATAGAAAAGGCAATCCCTGGCGCAATTAAAATTTGCGACAGTAAAAAATTATTTTTTGCAAAATTTACTATAGAAAAGGCAATCCCTGGCGTAATTAAAATTTGCGACAGTAAAAAATTATTTTGTGAGAAATTTACTATAGAAAAGGCAATCCCTGGCGCACTTAAAATTTGCGACAGTAGAAAATTATTTTTTGAAAAATTTACTATAGAAAAGGCAATCCCTGGCGAAATTAAAATTTGCGACGTTATAAAATTATTTTTTGAATAATTTACTATAGAAAAGGCAATCCCTGGCGCACTTAAAATTTGCGAAAGTAAAAAATTATTTTGTGAGAAATTTACTATAGAATAGGCAATCCCTGGCGCACTTAAAATTTGCGACAGTAGAAAATTATTTTTTGAAATATTTACTATAGAAAAGGCAATCCCTGGCGTAATTAAAATTTGCGGCAGTATAAAATTATTTTTTGAATAATTTACTATAGAAAAGGCAATCCCTGGCGTAATTAAAATTTTCGACAGTAAAAAATTAATGTTTTGAAAAATTTACTGTAGAAAAGGCAATCCCTGGCGCAATTAAAATTTGCGACAGTAGAAAATTATTTTTTGAATAATTTACTGTAGAAAAGGCAATCCCTGGCGCAATTAAAATTTGCGACAGTAGAAAATTATTTTTTGAAAAATTTACTGTAGAAAAGGCAATCCCTGGCGCAATTAAAATTTGCGACAGTAGAAAATTATTTTTTGAATAATTTACTATAGAAAAGGCAATCCCTGGCGCACTTAAAATTTGCGACAGTAAAAAATTATTTTGTGAGAAATTTACTATAGAAAAGGCAATCCCTGGGATATTTAAAATTTGCGACAGTAGAAAATTATTTTTTGAATAATTTACTATAGAAAAGGCAATCCCTGGCGAAATTAAAATTTGCGACATTATAAAATTATTTTTTGAATAATTTACTATAGAAAAGGCAATCCCTGGCGCACTTAAAATTTGCGAAAGTAAAAAATTATTTTGTGAGAAATTTACTATAGAATAGGCAATCCCTGGCGCACTTAAAATTTGCGACAGTAGAAAATTATTTTTTGAAAAATTTACTATAGAAAAGGCAATCCCTGGCGTAATTAAAATTTGCGACAGTATAAAATTATTTTTTGAATAATTTACTATAGAAAAGGCAATCCCTGGCGTAATTAAAATTTTCGACAGTAAAAAATTAATGTTTTGAAAAATTTACTGTAGAAAAGGCAATCCCTGGCGCAATTAAAATTTGCGACAGTAGAAAATTATTTTTTGAATAATTTACTGTAGAAAAGGCAATCCCTGGCGCAATTAAAATTTGCGACAGTAGAAAATTATTTTTTGAAAAATTTACTGTAGAAAAGGCAATCCCTGGCGCAATTAAAATTTGCGACAGTAGAAAATTATTTTTTGAATAATTTACTATAGAAAAGGCAATCCCTGGCGTAATTAAAATTTGCGACAGTAGAAAATTATTTTTTGAATAATTTACTATAGAAAAGGCAATCCCTGGCGCAATTAAAATTTGCGACAGTAAAAAATTATTTTTTGCAAAATTTACTATAGAAAAGGCAATCCCTGGCGCACTTAAAATTTTCGACAGTAAAAAATTATTTTTTGAATAATTTACTATAGAAAAGGCAATCCCTGGCGCAATTAAAATTTGCGACAGTAAAAAATTATTTTGTGAGAAATTTACTATAGAAAAGGCAATCCCTGGGATATTTAAAATTTGCGACAGTAGAAAATTATTTTTTGAATAATTTACTATAGAAAAGGCAATCCCTGGCGTAATTAAAATTTGCGACAGTAGAAAATTATTTTTTGAATAATTTACTATAGAAAAGGCAATCCCTGGCGCAATTAAAATTTGCGACAGTAAAAAATTATTTTTTGCAAAATTTACTATAGAAAAGGCAATCCCTGGCGCACTTAAAATTTGCGACAGTAAAAAATTATTTTGTGAGAAATTTACTATAGAAAAGGCAATCCCTGGCGCACTTAAAATTTGCGACAATAGAAAATTATTTTTTGAAAAATTTACTATAGAAAAGGCAATCCCTGGCGTAATTAAAATTTGCGACAGTATAAAATTATTTTTTGAATAATTTACTATAGAAAAGGCAATCCCTGGCGTAATTAAAATTTGCGACAGTATAAAATTATTTTTTGAATAATTTACTATAGAAAAGGCAATCCCTGGCGCAATTAAAATTTGCGACAGTTGAAAATTATTTTTTGAATAATTTACTATAGAAAAGGCAATCCCTGGCGCAATTAAAATTTGCGACAGTAAAAAATTATTTTTTGCAAAATTTACTATAGAAAAGGCAATCCCTGGCGCACTTAAAATTTGCGACAGTAAAAAATTATTTTGTGAGAAATTTACTATAGAAAAGGCAATCCCTGGCGCACTTAAAATTTGCGACAATAGAAAATTATTTTTTGAAAAATTTACAATAGAAAAGGCAATCCCTGGCGTAATTAAAATTTGCGACAGTATAAAATTATTTTTTGAATAATTTACTATAGAAAAGGCAATCCCTGGCGCAATTAAAATTTGCGACAGTTGAAAATTATTTTTTGAATAATTTACTATAGAAAAGGCAATCCCTGGCGCAATTAAAATTTGCAACAGTTGAAAATTATTTTTTGAATAATTTACTATAGAAAAGGCAATCCCTGGCGTAATTAAAATTTGCGACAGTAAAAAATTATTTTTTGAATAATTTACTATAGAAAAGGCAATCCCTGGGATATTTAAAATTTGCGACAGTAGAAAATTATTTTTTGAAAAATTTACTATAGGAAAGGCAATCCCTGGCGTAATTAAAATTTGCGACAGTATAAAATTATTTTTTGAATAATTTACTATAGAAAAGGCAATCCCTGGCGTAATTAAAATTTTCGACAGTAAAAAATTAATGTTTTGAAAAATTTACTGTAGAAAAGGCAATCCCTGGCGCAATTAAAATTTGCGACAGTAGAAAATTATTTTTTGAATAATTTACTGTAGAAAAGGCAATCCCTGGCGCAATTAAAATTTGCGACAGTAGAAAATTATTTTTTGAAAAATTTACTGTAGAAAAGGCAATCCCTGGCGCAATTAAAATTTGCGACAGTAGAAAATTATTTTTTGAATAATTTACTATAGAAAAGGCAATCCCTGGCGTAATTAAAATTTGCGACAGTAGAAAATTATTTTTTGAATAATTTACTATAGAAAAGGCAATCCCTGGCGCAATTAAAATTTGCGACAGTAAAAAATTATTTTTTGCAAAATTTACTATAGAAAAGGCAATCCCTGGCGCACTTAAAATTTTCGACAGTAAAAAATTATTTTTTGAATAATTTACTATAGAAAAGGCAATCCCTGGCGCAATTAAAATTTGCGACAGTAAAAAATTATTTTGTGAGAAATTTACTATAGAAAAGGCAATCCCTGGGATATTTAAAATTTGCGACAGTAGAAAATTATTTTTTGAATAATTTACTATAGAAAAGGCAATCCCTGGCGTAATTAAAATTTGCGACAGTAGAAAATTATTTTTTGAATAATTTACTATAGAAAAGGCAATCCCTGGCGCAATTAAAATTTGCGACAGTAAAAAATTATTTTTTGCAAAATTTACTATAGAAAAGGCAATCCCTGGCGCACTTAAAATTTGCGACAGTAAAAAATTATTTTGTGAGAAATTTACTATAGAAAAGGCAATCCCTGGCGCACTTAAAATTTGCGACAATAGAAAATTATTTTTTGAAAAATTTACTATAGAAAAGGCAATCCCTGGCGTAATTAAAATTTGCGACAGTATAAAATTATTTTTTGAATAATTTACTATAGAAAAGGCAATCCCTGGCGTAATTAAAATTTGCGACAGTATAAAATTATTTTTTGAATAATTTACTATAGAAAAGGCAATCCCTGGCGCAATTAAAATTTGCGACAGTTGAAAATTATTTTTTGAATAATTTACTATAGAAAAGGCAATCCCTGGCGCAATTAAAATTTGCGACAGTAAAAAATTATTTTTTGCAAAATTTACTATAGAAAAGGCAATCCCTGGCGCACTTAAAATTTGCGACAGTAAAAAATTATTTTGTGAGAAATTTACTATAGAAAAGGCAATCCCTGGCGCACTTAAAATTTGCGACAATAGAAAATTATTTTTTGAAAAATTTACAATAGAAAAGGCAATCCCTGGCGTAATTAAAATTTGCGACAGTATAAAATTATTTTTTGAATAATTTACTATAGAAAAGGCAATCCCTGGCGCAATTAAAATTTGCGACAGTTGAAAATTATTTTTTGAATAATTTACTATAGAAAAGGCAATCCCTGGCGCAATTAAAATTTGCAACAGTTGAAAATTATTTTTTGAATAATTTACTATAGAAAAGGCAATCCCTGGCGTAATTAAAATTTGCGACAGTAAAAAATTATTTTTTGAATAATTTACTATAGAAAAGGCAATCCCTGGGATATTTAAAATTTGCGACAGTAGAAAATTATTTTTTGAATAATTTACTATAGAAAAGGCAATCCCTGGGATATTTAAAATTTGCGACAGTAAAAAATTATTTTTTGAATAATTTACTATAGAAAAGGCAATCCCTGGCGTAATTAAAATTTGCGACAGTATAAAATTATTTTTTGAATAATTTACTATAGAAAAGGCAATCCCTGGCGCAATTAAAATTTGCGACAGTTGAAAATTATTTTTTGAATAATTTACTATAGAAAAGGCAATCCCTGGCGCAATTAAAATTTGCGACAGTAAAAAATTATTTTTTGCAAAATTTACTATAGAAAAGGCAATCCCTGGCGCACTTAAAATTTGCGACAGTAAAAAATTATTTTGTTAGAAATTTACTATAGAAAAGGCAATCCCTGGCGTACTTAAAATTTGCGACAGTAGAAAATTATTTTTTGAAAAATTTACTATAGAAAAGGCAATCCCTGGCGTAATTAAAATTTGCGACAGTATAAAATTATTTTTTGAATAATTTATTATAGAAAAGGCAATCCCTGGCGTAATTAAAATTTTCGACAGTAAAAAATTAATGTTTTGAAAAATTTACTGTAGAAAAGGCAATCCCTGGCGCAATTAAAATTTGCGGCAGTAGAAAATTATTTTTTGAATAATTTACTGTAGAAAAGGCAATCCCTGGCGCAATTAAAATTTGCGACAGTAGAAAATTATTTTTTGAAAAATTTACTGTAGAAAAGGCAATCCCTGGCGCAATTAAAATTTGCGACAGTAGAAAATTATTTTTTGAATAATTTACTATAGAAAAGGCAATCCCTGGCGCACTTAAAATTTGCGACAGTAAAAAATTATTTTGTGAGAAATTTACTATAGAAAAGGCAATCCCTGGGATATTTAAAATTTGCGACAGTAGAAAATTATTTTTTGAATAATTTACTATAGAAAAGGCAATCCCTGGCGTAATTAAAATTTGCGACAGTAGAAAATTATTTTTTGAATAATTTACTATAGAAAAGGCAAGCCCTGGCGCAATTAAAATTTGCGACAGTAAAAAATGATTTTTTGCAAAATTTACTATAGAAAAGGCAATCCCTGGCGCACTTAAAATTTGCGACAGTAAAAAATTATTTCTTGAATAATTTACTATAGAAAAGGCAATTCCTGGCGTAATTAAAATTTGCGACAGTAAAAAATTATTTTTTGAATAATTTACTATAGAAAAGGCAATCCCTGGCGTAATTAAAATTTGCGACAGTAAAAAATTATTTTTTGGATAATTTACCATAGAAAAGGCAATCCCTGGCGCACTTAAAATTTGCGACAGTAGAAAATTATTTTTTGAATAATTTACTATAGAAAAGGCAATCCCTGGCGTAATTAAAATTTGCGACAGTAAAAAATTATTTTTTGAATAATTTACTATAGAAAAGGCAATCCCTGGGATATTTAAAATTTGCGACAGTAGAAAATTATTTTTTGAATAATTTACTATAGAAAAGGCAATCCCTGGGATATTTAAAATTTGCGACAGTAAAAAATTATTTTTTGAATAATTTACTATAGAAAAGGCAATCCCTGGCGTAATTAAAATTTGCGACAGTATAAAATTATTTTTTGAATAATTTACTATAGAAAAGGCAATCCCTGGCGCAATTAAAATTTGCGACAGTTGAAAATAATTTTTTGAATAATTTACTATAGAAAAGGCAATCCCTGGCGCAATTAAAATTTGCGACAGTAAAAAATTATTTTTTGCAAAATTTACTATAGAAAAGGCAATCCCTGGCGCACTTAAAATTTGCGACAGTAAAAAATTATTTTGTTAGAAATTTACTATAGAAAAGGCAATCCCTGGCGTACTTAAAATTTGCGACAGTAGAAAATTATTTTTTGAAAAATTTACTATAGAAAATGCAATCCCTGGCGTAGTTAAAATTTGCGACAGTATAAAATTATTTTTTGAATAATTTACTATAGAAAAGGCAATCCCTGGCGTAATTAAAATTTTCGACAGTAAAAAATTAATGTTTTGAAAAATTTACTGTAGAAAAGGCAATCCCTGGCGCAATTAAAATTTGCGACAGTAGAAAATTATTTTTTGAATAATTTACTGTAGAAAAGGCAATCCCTGGCGCAATTAAAATTTGCGACAGTAGAAAATTATTTTTTGAAAAATTTACTGTAGAAAAGGCAATCCCTGGCGCAATTAAAATTTGCGACAGTAGAAAATTATTTTTTGAATAATTTACTATAGAAAAGGCAATCCCTGGCGCACTTAAAATTTGCGACAGTAAAAGATTATTTTGTGAGAAATTTACTATAGAAAAGGCAATCCCTGGGATATTTAAAATTTGCGACAGTAGAAAATTATTTTTTGAATAATTTACTATAGAAAAGGCAATCCCTGGCGCACTTAAAATTTGCGACAGTAAAAAATTATTTCTTGAATAATTTACTATAGAAAAGGCAATCCCTGGCGTAATTAAAATTTGCGACAGTAAAAAATTATTTTTTGAATAATTTACTATAGAAAAGGCAATCCCTGGCGTAATTAAAATTTGCGACAGTAAAAAATTATTTTTTGGATAATTTACTATAGAAAAGGCAATCCCTGGCGCACTTAAAATTTGCGACAGTAGAAAATTATTTTTTGAATAATTTACTATAGAAAAGGCAATCCCTGGCGTATTTAAAATTTGCGACAGTAAAAAATTATTTTTTGAATAATTTACTATAGAAAAGGCAATCCCTGGCGTAATTAAAATTTGCGACAGTAGAAAATGATTTTTTGAATAATTTACTATAGAAAAGGCAATCCCTGGCGCAATTAAAATTTGCGACAGTAGAAAATTATTTTTTGAATAATTTACTATAGAAAAGGCAATCCCTGGCGTAATTAAAATTTGCGACAGTAAAAAATTATTTTTTGAATAATTTACTATAGAAAAGGCAATCCCTGGCGTAGTTAAAATTTGCGACTGTATAAAATTATTTTTTGAATAATTTACTATAGAAAAGGCAATCCCTGGGATATTTAAAATTTGCGACAGTAAAAAATTATTTTTTGAATAATTTACTATAGAAAAGGCAATCCCTGGCGTAATTAAAATTTGCGACAGTATAAAATTATTTTTTGAATAATTTACTATAGAAAAGGCAATCCCTGGCGCAATTAAAATTTGCGACAGTTGAAAATAATTTTTTGAATAATTTACTATAGAAAAGGCAATCCCTGGCGCAATTAAAATTTGCGACAGTAAAAAATTATTTTTTGCAAAATTTACTATAGAAAAGGCAATCCCTGGCGCACTTAAAATTTGCGACAGTAAAAAATTATTTTGTTAGAAATTTACTATAGAAAAGGCAATCCCTGGCGTACTTAAAATTTGCGACAGTAGAAAATTATTTTTTGAAAAATTTACTATAGAAAATGCAATCCCTGGCGTAATTAAAATTTGCGACAGTATAAAATTATTTTTTGATTAATTTACTATAGAAAAGGCAATCCCTGGCTTAATTAAAATTTTCGACAGTAAAAAATTAATGTTTTGAAAAATTTACTGTAGAAAAGGCAATCCCTGGCGCAATTAAAATTTGCGACAGTAGAAAATTATTTTTTGAATAATTTACTGTAGAAAAGGCAATCCCTGGCGCAATTAAAATTTGCGACAGTAGAAAATTATTTTTTGAAAAATTTACTGTAGAAAAGGCAATCCCTGGCGCAATTAAAATTTGCGACAGTAGAAAATTATTTTTTGAATAATTTACTATAGAAAAGGCAATCCCTGGCGCACTTAAAATTTGCGACAGTAAAAAATTATTTTGTGAGAAATTTACTATAGAAAAGGCAATCCCTGGGATATTTAAAATTTGCGACAGTAGAAAATTATTTTTTGAATAATTTACTATAGAAAAGGCAATCCCTGGCGTAATTAAAATTTGCGACAGTAGAAAATTATTTTTTGAATAATTTACTATAGAAAAGGCAAGTCCTGGCGCAATTAAAATTTGCGACAGTAAAAAATGATTTTTTGCAAAATTTACTATAGAAAAGGCAATCCCTGGCGCACTTAAAATTTGCGACAGTAAAAAATTATTTCTTGAATAATTTACTATAGAAAAGGCAATCCCTGGCGTAATTAAAATTTGCGACAGTAAAAAATTATTTTTTGAATAATTTACTATAGAAAAGGCAATCCCTGGCGTAATTAAAATTTGCGACAGTAAAAAATTATTTTTTGGATAATTTACTATAGAAAAGGCAATCCCTGGCGCACTTAAAATTTGCGACAGTAGAAAATTATTTTTTGAATAATTTACTATAGAAAAGGCAATCCCTGGCGTATTTAAAATTTGCGACAGTAAAAAATTATTTTTTGAATAATTTACTATAGAAAAGGCAATCCCTGGCGTATTTAAAATTTGCGACAGTAGAAAATGATTTTTTGAATAATTTACTATAGAAAAGGCAATCCCTGGCGCAATTAAAATTTGCGACAGTAGAAAATTATTTTTTGAATAATTTACTAAAGAAAAGGCAATCCCTGGCGTAATTAAAATTTGCGACAGTAAAAAATTATTTTTTGAATAATTTACTATAGAAAAGGCAATCCCTGGCGCAATTAAAATTTGCGACAGTAGAAAATTATTTTTTGAATAATTTACTATAGAAAAGGCAATCCCTGGCGCACTTAAAATTTGCGACAGTAAAAAATTATTTGTTGCAAAATTTACTATAGAAAAGGCAATCCCTGGCGCACTGAAAATTTGCGACAGTAAAAAATTATTTTTTGAATAATTTACTATAGAAGAGGCAATACTTGGCGTAATTAAAATTTGCGACAGTATAAAATTATTTTTTGAATAATTTACTATAGAAAAGGCAACCACTGGAGCAATTAAAATTTGCGACAGTAGAAAATTATTTTTTGAATAATTTTCTATAGAAAAGGCAATCCCTGGCGTAATTAAAATTTGCGACAGTAGAAAATTATTTTTTGAATAATTTACTATAGAAAAGGCAATCCCTGGCGTAATTAAAATTTGCGACAGTATAAAATTATTTTTTGAATAATTTACTATAGAAAAGGCAATCCCTGGCGCAATTAAAATTTGCGTCAGTTGAAAATTATTTTTTGAATAATTTACTATAGAAAAGGCAATCCCTGGCGTAATTAAAATTTGCGACAGTAAAAAATTATTTTTTGAATAATTTACTATAGAAAAGGCAATCCCTGGGATATTTAAAATTTGCGACAGTAAAAAATTATTTTTTGAATAATTTACTATAGAAAAGCAATCCCTGGCGTAATTAAAATTTGCGACAGTAATAAATTATTTTTTGAATAATTTACTATAGAAAAGGCAATCCCTGGCGCACTTAAAATTTGCGACAGTAAAAAATTATTTTTTGAATAATTTACTATAGAAAAGGCAATCCCTGGCGCACTTAAAATTTGCGACAGTAAAAAATTATTTTTTGAATAATTTACTATAGAAAAGGCAATCCCTGGCGTAATTAAAATTTGCGAGAGTAGAAAATTATTTTTTGAATAATTTACTATAGAAAAGGCAATCCCTGGCGCAATTAAAATTTGCGACAGTAGAAAATTATTTTTTGAATAATTTACTATAGAAAATGCAATCCCTGGCGTAATTAAAATTTGCGACAGTAAAAAATTATATTTTGAATAATTTACTATAGAAAAGGCAATCCCTGGCGCACTTAAAATTTGCGACAGTAGAAAATTATTTTTTGAATAATTTACTATAGAAAAGGCAATCCCTGGCGCACTTAAAATTTGCGACAGTAAAAAATTATTTTTTGCAAAATTTACTATAGAAAAGGCAATCCCTGGCGCACTTAAAATTTGCGACAGTAAAAAATTATTTTTTGAATAATTTACTATAGAAAAGGCAATCCCTGGGATATTTAAAATTTGCGACAGTTGAAAATTATTTTTTGAATAATTTACTATAGAAAAGGCAATCCCTGGCGTAATTAAAATTTGCGACAGTATAAAATTATTTTTTGAATAATTTACTATAGAAAATGCAATCCCTGGCGCACTTAAAATTTGCGACAGTAAAAAATTATTTTTTGAATAATTTACTATAGAAAAGGCAATCCCTGGCGTAATTAAAATTTGCGACAGTTGAAAATTATTTTTTGAATAATTTACTATAGAAAAGGCAATCCCTGGCGCACTTAAAATTTTCGACAGTAAAAAATTCTTTTTTGAATAAAATACTATAGAAAAGGCAATCCCTGGCGCACTTAAAATTTTCGACAGTAAAAAATTATTTTTTGAATAATTTACTATAGAACAGGCAATCCCTGGCGTAATTAAAATTTGCGACAGTATAAAATTACTTTTTGAATAATTTACTATAGAAAAGGCAATCCCTGGCGCACTTAAAATTTTCGACAGTAAAAAATTATTTTTTGAATAAAATACTATAGAAAAGGCAATCCCTGGCGCACTTAAAATTTTCGACAGTAAAAAATTATTTTTTGAATAATTTACTATAGAACAGGCAATCCCTGGCGAAATTAAAATTTGCGACAGTAGAAAATTATTTTTTGAATAATTTACTATAGAAAAGGCAATCCCTGGCGTAATTAAAATTTGCGACAGTAAAAAATTATTTTTTGAATAATTTACTATAGAAAAGGCAATCCCTGGCGCACTTAAAATTTGCGACAGTTGAAAATTATTTTTTGAATAATTTACTATAGAAAAGGCAATCCCTGGCGCAATTAAAATTTGCGACAGTAAAAAATTATTTTGTGAGAAATTTACTATAGAAAAGGCAATCCCTGGGATATTTAAAATTTGCGACAGTAGAAAATTATTTTTTGAATAATTTACTATAGAAAAGGCAATCCCTGGCGTAATTAAAATTTGCAACAGTAGAAAATTATTTTTTGAATAATTTACTATAGAAAAGGCAATCCCTGGTGCAATTAAAATTTGCGACAGTAAAAAATTATTTTTTGCAAAATTTACTATAGAAAAGACAAACCCTGGCGCACTTAAAATTTGCGACAGTAAAAAGTTATTTTGTGAGAAATTTACTATAGAAAAGGCAATCCCTGGCGCACTTAAAATTTGCGACAATAGAAAATTATTTTTTGAAAAATTTATTATAGAAAAGGCAATCCCTGGCGTAATTAAAATTTGCGAGAGTATAAAATTATTTTTCGAATAATTTACTATAGAAAAGGCAATCCCTGGCGTAATTAAAATTTGCGACAGTAGAAAATTATTTTTTGAATAATTTACTATAGAAAAGGCAATCCCTGGCGTAATTAAAATTTGCGACAGTTGAAAATTATTTTTTGAATAATTTACTATAGAAAAGGCAATCCCTGGCGTAATTAAAATTTGCGACAGTATAAAATTATTTTTTGAATAATTTACTATAGAAAAGGCAATCCCTGGCGTAATTAAAATTTGCGACAGTAGAAAATTATTTTTTGAATAATTTACTATAGAAAAGGCAATCCCTGGCGCAATTAAAATTTGCGACAGTAGAAAATTATTTTTTGAATAATTTACTATAGAAAAGGCAATCCCTGGCGCACTTAAAATTTGCGACAGTAAAAAATTATTTTGTGAGAAATTTACTATAGAAAAGGCAATCCCCTGGGATATTTAAAATTTGCGACAGTAGAAAATTATTTTTTGAATAATTTACTATAGAAAAGGCAATCCCTGGCGTAATTAAAATTTGCGACAGTAGAAAATTATTTTTTGAATAATTTACTATAGAAAAGGCAACCCCTGGCGTAATTAAAATTTGCGACAGTAGAAAATTATTTTTTGAATAATTTACTATAGAAAAGGCAATCCCTGGCGTAATTAAAATTTGCGACAGTATAAAATTATTTTTTGAATAATTTACTATAGAAAAGGCAATCCCTGGCGTAATTAAAATTTGCGACAGTAGAAAATTATTTTTTGAATATTTTACTATAGAAAAGGCAATCCCTGGCGCAATTAAAATTTGCGACAGTAGAAAATTATTTTTTGAATAATTTACTATAGAAAAGGCAATCCCTGGAGCACTTAAAATTTGCGACAGTAAAAAATTATTTTGTGAGAAATTTACTATAGAAAAGGCAATCCCCTGGGATATTTAAAATTTGCGACAGTAGAAAATTATTTTTTGAATAATTTACTATAGAAAAGGCAATCCCTGGCGTAATTAAAATTTGCGACAGTAGAAAATTATTTTTTGAATAATTTACTATAGAAAAGGCAATCCCTGGCGTAATTAAAATTTGCGACAGTAGAAAATTATTTTTTGAATAATTTACTATAGAAAAGGCAATCCCTGGCGCAATTAAAATTTGCGACAGTAGAAAATTATTTTTTGAATAATTTACTATAGAAAAGGCAATCCCTGGCGCAATTAAAATTTGCGACAGTAGAAAATTATTTTTTGAATAATTTACTATAGAAAAGGCAATCCCTGGCGCAATTAAAATTTGCGACAGTAGAAAATTATTTTTTGAATAATTTACTATAGAAAAGGCAATCCCTAGCGTAATTAAAATTTGCGACAGTTGAAAATTATTTTTTGAATAATTTACTATAGAAAAGGCAATCCCTGGCGTAATTAAAATTTGCGACAGTATAAAAATATTTTTTGAATAATTTACTATAGAAAAGGCAGTCCCTGGCGTAATTAAAATTTTGCGACAGTAGAAAATTATTTTTTGAATAATTTACTATAGAAAAGGCAATCCCTGCCGCAATTAAAATTTGCGACAGTAGAAAATTATTTTTTGAATAATTTACTATAGAAAAGGCAATCCATGGCGCACTTAAAATTTGCGACAGTAAAAAATTATTTTGTGAGAAATTTACTATAGAAAAGGCAATCCCTGGGATATTTAAAATTTGCGACAGTTGAAAATTATTTTTTGAATAATTTACTATAGAAAAGGCAATCCCTGGCGTAATTAAAATTTGCGACAGTATAAAATTATTTTTTGAATAATTTACTATAGGAAATGCAATCCCTGGCGCACTTAAAATTTGCGACAGTAAAAAATTATTTTTTGAATAATTTACTATAGAAAAGGCAATCCCTGGCGTAATTAAAATTTGCGACAGTTGAAAATTATTTTTTGAATAATTTACTATAGAAAAGGCAATCCCTGGCGCACTTAAAATTTGCGACAGTAAAAAATTATTTTGTGAGAAATTTACTATAGAAAAGGCAATCCCTGGGATATTTAAAATTTGCGACAGTAGAAAATAATTTTTTGAATAATTTACTATAGAAAAGGCAATCCCTGGCGTAATTAAAATTTGCGATAGTATAAAATTATTTTTTGAATAATTTACTATAGAAAAGGCAATCCCTGGCGCACTTAAAATTTGCGACAGTAAAAAATTATTTTGTGAGAAATTTACTATAGAAATGGCAATCCCTGGGATATTTAAAATTTGCGACAGTAGAAAATTATTTTTGAATAATTTACTATAGAATAGGCAATCCCTGGCGTAATTAAAATTTGCGACAGTATAAAATTATTTTTTGAATAATTTACTATAGAAAAGGCAATCCCTGGCGCACTTAAAATTTGCGACAGTAAAAAATTATTTTTTGAATAATTTACTATAGAAGAGGCAATCCCTGGCGCACTTAAAATTTGCGACAGTTGAAAATTATTTTTTGAATAATTTACTATAGAAAAGGCAATCCCTGGCGCAATTAAAATTTGCGACAGTAGAAAATTATTTTTTGAATAATTTACTATAGAAAAGGCAATCCCTCGCGCAATTAAAATTTGCGACAGTAGAAAATTATTTTTTGAATAATTTACTATAGAAAAGGCAATCCCTAGCGTAATTAAAATTTGCGACAGTTGAAAATTATTTTTTGAATAATTTACTATAGAAAAGGCAATCCCTGGCGTAATTAAAATTTGCGACAGTATAAAAATATTTTTTGAATAATTTACTATAGAAAAGGCAATCCCTGGCGTAATTAAAATTTTGCGACAGTAGAAAATTATTTTTTGAATAATTTACTATAGAAAAGGCAATCCCTGCCGCAATTAAAATTTGCGACAGTAGAAAATTATTTTTTGAATAATTTACTATAGAAAAGGCAATCCATGGCGCACTTAAAATTTGCGACAGTAAAAAATTATTTTGTGAGAAATTTACTATAGAAAAGGCAATCCCTGGGATATTTAAAATTTGCGACAGTTGAAAATTATTTTTTGAATAATTTACTATAGAAAAGGCAATCCCTGGCGTAATTAAAATTTGCGACAGTATAAAATTATTTTTTGAATAATTTACTATAGAAAATGCAATCCCTGGCGCACTTAAAATTTGCGACAGTAAAAAATTATTTTTTGAATAATTTACTATAGAAAAGGCAATCCCTGGCGTAATTAAAATTTGCGACAGTTGAAAATTATTTTTTGAATAATTTACTATAGAAAAGGCAATCCCTGGCGCACTTAAAATTTGCGACAGTAAAAAATTATTTTGTGAGAAATTTACTATAGAAAAGGCAATCCCTGGGATATTTAAAATTTGCGACAGTAGAAAATAATTTTTTGAATAATTTACTATAGAAAAGGCAATCCCTGGCGTAATTAAAATTTGCGATAGTATAAAATTATTTTTTGAATAATTTACTATAGAAAAGGCAATCCCTGGCGCACTTAAAATTTGCGACAGTAAAAAATTATTTTGTGAGAAATTTACTATAGAAAAGGCAATCCCTGGGATATTTAAAATTTGCGACAGTAGAAAATTATTTTTGAATAATTTACTATAGAATAGGCAATCCCTGGCGTAATTAAAATTTGCGACAGTATAAAATTATTTTTTGAATAATTTACTATAGAAAAGGCAATCCCTGGCGCACTTAAAATTTGCGACAGTAAAAAATTATTTTTTGAATTATTTACTATAGAAGAGGCAATCCCTGGCGCACTTAAAATTTGCGACAGTTGAAAATTATTTTTTGAATAATTTACTATAGAAAAGGCAATCCCTGGCGCAATTAAAATTTGCGACAGTAAAAAATTATTTTGTGAGAAATTTACTATAGAAAAGGCAATCCCTGGGATATTTAAAATTTGCGACAGTAGAAAATTATTTTTTGAATAATTTACTATAGAAAAGGCAATCCCTGGCGTAATTAAAATTTGCGACAGTAGAAAATTATTTTTTGAATAATTTACTATAGAAAAGGCAATCCCTGGCGCAATTAAAATTTGCGACAGTAAAAAATTATTTTTTTAAAAATTTACTATAGAAAAGGCAATCCCTGGCGCACTTAAAATTTGCGACAGTAAAAAATTATTTTGTGAGAAATTTACTATAGAAAAGGCAATCCCTGGCGCACTTAAAATTTGCGACAATAGAAAATTATTTTTTGAAAAATTTACTATAGAAAAGGCAATCCCTGGCGTAATTAAAATTTGCGACAGTATAAAATTATTTTTTGAATAATTTACTATAGAAAAGGCAATCCCTGGCGTAATTAAAATTTTCGACAGTACAAAATTATTTTTTGAATAATTTACTATAGAAAAGGCAATCCCTGGCGCAATTAAAATTTGCGACAGTTGAAAATTATTTTTTGAATAATTTACTATAGAAAAGGCAATCCCTGGCGCAATTAAAATTTGCGACGGTAAAAAATTATTTTTTGCAAAATTTACTATAGAAAAGGCAATCCCTGGCGCACTTAAAATTTGCGACAGTAAAAAATTATTTTGTGAGAAATTTACTATAGAAAAGGCAATCCCTGGCGCACTTAAAATTTGCGACAGTTGAAAATTTTTTTTTTGAATAATTTACTATAGAAAAGGCAATCCCTGGCCTAATTAAAATTTTCGACAGTAAAAAATTAATATTTTGAAAAATTTACTGTAGAAAAGGCAATCCCTGGCGCAATTAAAATTTGCGACAGTAAAAAATTATTTTTTGAATAATTTACTGTAGAAAAGGCAATCCCTGGCGCAATTAAAATTTGCGACAGTAGAAAATTATTTTTTGAAAAATTTACTGTAGAAAAGGCAATCCCTGGCGCAATTAAAATTTGCGACAGTAGAAAATTATTTTTTGAATAATTTACTATAGAAAAGGCAATCCCTGGCGCACTTAAAATTTGCGACAGTAAAAAATTATTTTGTGAGAAATTTACTATAGAAAAGGCAATCCCTGGCGTAATTAAAATTTGCGACAGTATAAAATTATTTTTTGAATAATTTACTATAGAAAAGGCAATCCCTGGCGTAATTAAAATTTGCGACAGTATAAAATTATTTTTTGAATAATTTACTATAGAAAAGTCAATCCCTGGCGCAATTAAAATTTGCGACAGTTGAAAATTTTTTTTTTTGAATAATTTACTATAGAAAAGGCAATCCCTGGCGCAATTAAAATTTGCGACAGTAAAAAATTATTTTTTGAATAATTTACTGTAGAAAAGGCAATCCCTGGCGCAATTAAAATTTGCGACAGTAGAAAATTATTTTTTGAAAAATTTACTGTAGAAAAGGCAATCCCTGGCGCAATTAAAATTTGCGACAGTAGAAAATTATTTTTTGAATAATTTACTATAGAAAAGGCAATCCCTGGCGCACTTAAAATTTGCGACAGTAGCAAATTATTTTTTGAATAATTTACTATAGAAAAGGCAATCCCTGGCGCAATTAAAATTTGCGACAGTAAAAAATTATTTTTTGAATAATTTACTGTAGAAAGGGCAATCCCTGGCGCAATTAAAATTTGCGACAGTAGAAAATTATTTTTTGAAAAATTTACTGTAGAAAAGGCAATCCCTGGCGCAATTAAAATTTGCGACAGTAAAAAATTAATATTTTGAAAAATTTACTGTAGAAAAGGCAATCCCTGGCGCAATTAAAATTTGCGACAGTAAAAAATTATTTTTTGAATAATTTACTGTAGAAAAGGCAATCCCTGGCGCAATTAAAATTTGCGACAGTAGAAAATTATTTTTTGAAAAATTTACTGTAGAAAAGGCAATCCCTGGCGCAATTAAAATTTGCGACAGTAGAAAATTATTTTTTGAATAATTTACTATAGAAAAGGCAATCCCTGGCGCACTTAAAATTTGCGACAGTAGCAAATTATTTTTTGAATAATTTACTATAGAAAAGGCAATCCCTGGCGCAATTAAAATTTGCGACAGTAAAAAATTATTTTTTGAATAATTTACTGTAGAAAAGGCAATCCCTGGCGCAATTAAAATTTGCGACAGTAGAAAATTATTTTTTGAAAAATTTACTGTAGAAAAGGCAATCCCTGGCGCAATTAAAATTTGCGACAGTAAAAAATTAATATTTTGAAAAATTTACTGTAGAAAAGGCAATCCCTGGCGCAATTAAAATTTGCGACAGTAAAAAATTATTTTTTGAATAATTTACTGTAGAAAAGGCAATCCCTGGCGCAATTAAAATTTGCGACAGTAGAAAATTATTTTTTGAAAAATTTACTGTAGAAAAGGCAATCCCTGGCGCAATTAAAATTTGCGACAGTAGAAAATTATTTTTTGAATAATTTACTATAGAAAAGTCAATCCCTGGCGCAATTAAAATTTGCGACAGTAGAAAATTATTTTTTGAAAAATTTACTGTAGAAAAGGCAATCCCTGGCGCAATTAAAATTTGCGACAGTAGAAAATTATTTTTTGAATAATTTACTATAGAAAAGGCAATCCCTGGCGTAATTAAAATTTGCGACAGTATAAAATTATTTTTTGAATAATTTACTATAGAAAAGTCAATCCCTGGCGCAATTAAAATTTGCGACAGTTGAAAATTTTTTTTTTTGAATAATTTACTATAGAAAAGGCAATCCCTGGCGCAATTAAAATTTGCGACAGTAAAAAATTATTTTTTGAATAATTTACTGTAGAAAAGGCAATCCCTGGCGCAATTAAAATTTGCGACAGTAGCAAATTATTTTTTGAATAATTTACTGTAGAAAAGGCAATCCCTGGCGCAATTAAAATTTCCGACAGTAGAAAATTATTTTTTGAATAATTTACTATAGAAAAGGCAATCTCTGGCGTAATTAAAATTTGCGACAGTTGAAAATTATTTTTTGAATAATTTACTATAGAAAAGGCAATCCCTGGCGTAATTAAAATTTGCGACAGTAGAAAATTATTTTTTGAATAATTTACTATAGAAAAGGCAATCCCTGGCGCACTTAAAATTTGCGACAGTAAAAAATTATTTTGTGAGAAATTTACTATAGAAAAGGCAATCCCTGGCGCACTTAAAATTTGCGACAATAGAAAATTATTTTTTGAAAAATTTACTATAGAAAAGGCAATCCCTGGCGTAATTAAAATTTGCGACAGTATAAAATTATTTTTTGAATAATTTACTATAGAAAAGGCAATCCCTGGCGTAATTAAAATTTGCGACAGTATAAAATTATTTTTTGAATAATTTACTATAGAAAAGTCAATCCCTGGCGCAATTAAAATTTGCGACAGTTGAAAATTATTTTTTGAATAATTTACTATAGAAAAGGCAATCCCTGGCCTAATTAAAATTTTCGACAGTAAAAAATTAATATTTTGAAAAATTTACTGTAGTAAAGGCAATCCCTGGCGCAATTAAAATTTGCGACAGTAGAAAATTATATTTTGAATAATTTACTGTAGAAAAGGCAATCCCTGGCGCAATTAAAATTTGCGACAGTAGAAAATTATTTTTTGAAAAATTTACTGTAGAAAAGGCAATCCCTGGCGCAATTAAAATTTGCGACAGTAGAAAATTATTTTTTGAATAATTTACTATAGAAAAGGCAATCCCTGGCGCACTTAAAATTTGCGACAGTAAAAAATTATTTTGTGAGAAATTTACTATAGAAAAGGCAATCCCTGGGATATTTAAAATTTGCGACAGTAGAAAATTATTTTTTGAATAATTTACTATAGAAAAGGCAATCCCTGACGCAATTAAAATTTGCGACAGTAGAAAATTATTTTTTGAATAATTTACTATAGAAAAGGCAATCCCTGGCGTAATTAAAATTTGCGACAGTAAAAAATTATTTTTTGAATAATTTACTATAGAAAAGGCAATCCCTGGCGTAATTAAAATTTGCGACAGTAGAAAATTATTTTTTGAATAATTTACTATAGAAAAGGCAATCTCTGGCGTAATTAAAATTTGCGACAGTTGAAAATTATTTTTTGAATAATTTACTATAGAAAAGGCAATCCCTGGCGTAATTTAAATTTGCGACAGTATAAAATTATTTTTTGAATAATTTACTATAGAAAAGGCAATCCCTGGCGTAATTAAAATTTTGCGACAGTAGAAAATTATTTTTTGAATAATTTACTATAGAAAAGGCAATCCCTGGCGTAATTAAAATTTGCGACAGTTGAAAAATATTTTTTGAATAATTTACTATAGAAAAGGCAATCCCTGGCGCACTTAAAATTTGCGACAGTAAAAAATTATTTTGTGAGAAATTTACTATAGAAAAGGCAATCCCTGGGATATTTAAAATTTGCGACAGTAGAAAATTATTTTTTGAATAATTTACTATAGAAAAGGCAATCCCTGGCGTAATTAAAATTTGCGACAGTATAAAATTATTTTTTGAATAATTTACTATAGAAAAGGCAATCCCTGGCGCACTTAAAATTTGCGACAGTAAAAAATTATTTTGTGAGAAATTTACTATAGAAAAGGCAATCCCTGGGATATTTAAAATTTGCGAGAGTAGAAAATTATTTTTGAATAATTTACTATAGAAAAGGCAATCCCTGGCGTAGTTAAAATTTGCGACAGTATAAAATTATTTTTTGAATAATTTACTATAGAAAAGGCAATCCCTGGCGTAGTTAAAATTTGCGACAGTAGAAAATTATTTTTTGAATAATTTACTATAGAAAAGGCAATCCCTGGCGTAATTAAAATTTGCGACAGTAGAAAATTATTTTTTGAATAATTTACTATAGAAAAGGCAATCAATCCCTGGCGCAATTAAAATTTGCGACAGTAGAAAATTATTTTTTGAATAATTTACTATAGAAAAGGCAATCCCTGGCGTAATTAAAATTTGCGACAGTAAAAAATTATTTTTTTGAATAATCTACTATAGAAAAGGCAATCCCTGGCGTAATTAAAATTTGCGACAGTAGAAAATTATTTTTTGAATAATTTACTATAGGAAAGGCAATCCCTGGCGTAATTAAAATTTGCGACAGTTGAAAATTATTTTTTGAATTATTTACTATAGAAAAGGCAATCCCTGGCGTAATTAAAATTTGCGACAGTATAAAATTATTTTTTGAATAATTTACTATAGAAAAGGCCATCCCTGGCGTAATTAAAATTTGCGACAGTAGAAAATTATTTTTTGAATAATTTACTATAGAAAAGGCAATCCCTGGCGCAATTAAAATTTGCGACAGTAGAAAATTATTTTTTGAATAATTTACTATAGAAAAGGCAATCCCTAGCGCAATTAAAATTTCCGACAGTAGAAAATTATTTTTTGAATAATTTACTATAGAAAAGGCAATCTCTGGCGTAATTAAAATTTGCGACAGTTGAAAATTATTTTTTGAATAATTTACTATAGAAAAGGCAATCCCTGGCGTAATTTAAATTTGCGACAGTAGAAAATTATTTTTTGAATAATTTACTATAGAAAAGGCAATCTCTGGCGTAATTAAAATTTGCGACAGTTGAAAATTATTTTTTGAATAATTTACTATAGAAAAGGCAATCCCTGGCGTAATTAAAATTTTGCGACAGTAGAAAATTATTTTTTGAATAATTTACTATAGAAAAGGCAATCCCTGGCGTAATTAAAATTTGCGACAGTTGAAAATTATTTTTTGAATAATTTACTATAGAAAAGGCAATCCCTGGCGCACTTAAAATTTGCGACAGTAAAAAATTATTTTGTGAGAAATTTACTATAGAAAAGGCAATCCCTGGGATATTTAAAATTTGCGACAGTAGAAAATTATTTTTTGAATAATTTACTATAGAAAAGGCAATCCCTGGCGTAATTAAAATTTGCGACAGTATAAAATTATTTTTTGAATAATTTACTATAGAAAAGGCAATCCCTGGCGCACTTAAAATTTGCGACAGTAAAAAATTATTTTGTGAGAAATTTACTATAGAAAAGGCAATCCCTGGGATATTTAAAATTTGCGAGAGTAGAAAATTATTTTTGAATAATTTACTATAGAAAAGGCAATCCCTGGCGTAGTTAAAATTTGCGACAGTATAAAATTATTTTTTGAATAATTTACTATAGAAAAGGCAATCCCTGGCGTAATTAAAATTTGCGACAGTAGAAAATTATTTTTTGAATAATTTACTATAGAAAAGGCAATCCCTGGCGTAATTAAAATTTGCGACAGTAGAAAATTATTTTTTGAATAATTTACTATAGAAAAGGCAATCCCTGGCGCAATTAAAATTTGCGACAGTAGAAAATTATTTTTTGAATAATTTACTATAGAAAAGGCAATCCCTGGCGCAATTAAAATTTGCGACAGTAGTAAATTACTTTTTGAATAATTTACTATAGAAAAGGCAATCCCTGGCGCACTTAAAATTTGCGACAGTAAAAAATTATTTTGTGAGAAATTTACTATAGAAAAGGCAATCCCTGGGATATTTAAAATTTGCGACAGTAGAAAATTATTTTTTGAATAATTTACTATAGAAAAGGCAATCCCTGGCATAATTAAAATTTGCGACAGTATAAAATTATTTTTTGAATAATTTACTATAGAAAAGGCAATCCCTGGTGCACTTAAAATTTGCGACAGTAAAAAATTATTTTGTGAGAAATTTACTATAGAAAAGGCAATCCCTGGGATATTTAAAATTTGCGACAGTAGAAAATTATTTTTTGAATAATTTACTATAGAAAAGGCAATCAATCCCTGGCGCAATTAAAATTTGCGACAGTAGAAAATTATTTTTTGAATAATTTACTATAGAAAAGGCAATCCCTGGCGTAATTAAAATTTGCGACAGTAAAAAATTATTTTTTGAATAATCTACTATAGAAAAGGCAATCCCTGGCGTAATTAAAATTTGCGACAGTAGAAAATTATTTTTTGAATAATTTACTATAGGAAAGGCAATCCCTGGCGTAATTAAAATTTGCGACAGTTGAAAATTATTTTTTGAATTATTTACTATAGAAAAGGCAATCCCTGGCGTAATTAAAATTTGCGACAGTATAAAATTATTTTTTGAATAATTTACTATAGAAAAGGCCATCCCTGGCGTAATTAAAATTTGCGACAGTAGAAAATTATTTTTTGAATAATTTACTATAGAAAAGGCAATCCCTGGCGCAATTAAAATTTGCGACAGTAGAAAATTATTTTTTGAATAATTTACTATAGAAAAGGCAATCCCTGGCGCAATTAAAATTTGCGACAGTAGAAAATTATTTTTTGAATAATTTACTATAGAAAAGGCAATCCCTGGCGTAATTAAAATTTGCGACAGTTGAAAATTATTTTTTGAATAATTTACTATAGAAAAGGCAATCCCTGGCGTAATTAAAATTTGCGACAGTATAAAATTATTTTTTGAATAATTTACTATACAAAAGGCAATCCCTGGCGTAATTAAAATTTGCGACAGTAGAAAATTATTTTTTGAATAATTTACTATAGAAAAGGCAATCCCTGGCGCAATTAAAATTTGCGACAGTAGAAAATTATTTTTTGAATAATTTACTATAGAAAAGGCAATCCCTGGCGCACTTAAAATTTGCGACAGTAAAAAAATTATTTTGTGAGAAATTTACTATAGAAAAGGCAATCCCTGGGATATTTAAAATTTGCGACAGTAGAAAATTATTTTTTGAATAATTTACTATAGAAAAGGCAATCCCTGGCGTAATTAAAATTTGCGACAGTAGAAAATTATTTTTTGAATAATTTACTATAGAAAAGGCAATCCCTGGCGTAATTAAAATTTGCGACAGTAGAAAATTATTTTTTGAATAATTTACTATAGAAAAGGCAATCCCTGGCGCAATTAAAATTTGCGACAGTAGAAAATTATTTTTTGAATAATTTACTATAGAAAAGGCAATCCCTGGCGCAATTAAAATTTGCGACAGTAGAAAATTATTTTTTGAATAATATACTATAGAAAAGGCAATCCCTGGCGCAATTAAAATTTGCGACAGTAGAAAACTATTTTTTTGAATAATTTACTATAGAAAAGGCAATCCCTGGCGTAATTAAAATTTGCGACAGTTGAAAATTATTTTTTGAATAATTTACTATAGAAAAGGCAATCCCTGGCATAATTAAAATTTTGCGACAGTATAAAATTATTTTTTGAATAATTTACTATAGAAAAGGCAATCCCTGGCCGTAATTAAAATTTGCGACAGTATAAAATTATTTTTTCGAATAATTTACTATAGAAAAGGCAATCCCTGGCGCAATTAAAATTTGCGACAGTAGAAAATTATTTTTTGAATAATTTACTATAGAAAAGGCAATCCCTGGCGTAATTAAAATTTGCGACAGTAGAAAATTATTTTTTGAATAATTTACTATAGAAAAGCCAATCCCTGGCGTAATTAAAATTTGCGACAGTAGAAAATTATTTTTTGAATAATTTACTATAGAAAAGGCAATCCTGGCGCAATAAAATTTGCGACAGTAGAAAATTATTTTTTGAATAATTTACAATAGAAAAACCAATCCCTGGCGCAATTAAATTTTGCGACAGTACAAAATTATTTTTTGAATAATATACTATAGAAAAGTCAATCCCTGGCGCACTTAAAATTTGCGACAGTAAAAAATTATTTTGTGAGAAATTTACTATAGAAAAGGCAATCCCTGGGATATTTAAAATTTGCGACAGTAGAAAATTATTTTTTGAATAATTTACTATAGAAAAGGCAATCCCTGGCGTAATTAAAATTTGCGACAGTATAAAATTATTTTTTGAATAATTTACTATAGAAAAGGCAATCCCTGGGATATTTAAAATTTGCGACAGTAGAAAATTATTTTTTGAATAATTTACTATAGAAAAGGCAATCCCTGGCGTAATTAAAATTTGCGACAGTATAAAATTATTTTTTGAATAATTTACTATAGAAAAGGCAATCCCTGGCGCACTTAAAATTTGCGACAGTAAAAATTATTTGTTGCAAAATTTACTATAGAAAAGGCAATCCCTGGGGGAATTAAAATTTGCGACAGTAAAAAATTATTTTTTGAATAATTTACTATAGAAAAGGCAATCCCTGGCGTAATTAAAATTTGCGACAGTATAAAATTATTTTTTGAATAATTTACTATAGAAAAGGCAATCCCTGGCGCAATTAAAATTTGCGACAGTAGAAAATTATTTTTGAATAATTTACTATAGAAAAGGCAATCCTGGCGTAATTAAAATTTGCGACAGTAGAAAATTATTTTTGAATAAATTACTATAGAAAAGGCAATCCCTGGCTTAATTAAAATTTGCGACGGTATAAATTATTTTTTGAATAATTTACTATAGAAAAGGCAATCCCTGGCGTAATTAAAATTTGCGAGATTAGAAAATTATTTTTTGAATAATATACTATAGAAAAGGCAATCCCTGGCGCACTTAAAATTTGCGACAGTAAAAAATTATTTTTTGAATAATTTACTATAGAAAAGGCAATCCCTGGCGTAATTAAAATTTGCGAGAGTAGAAAATTATTTTTTGAATAATTTACTATAGAAAAGGCAATCCCTGGCGCAATTAAAATTTGCGACAGTAGAAAATTATTTTTTGAATAATTCACTATAGAAAAGGCAATCCCTGGCGTAATTAAAATTTGCGACAGTAAAAAATTATTTTTTGAATAATTTACTATAGAAAAGGCAATCCTGGCGCACTTAAAATTTGCGACAGTAAAAAATTATTTTTTGAATAATTTACTATAGAAAAGGCAATCCCTGGCGCACTTAAAATTTGCGACAGTAAAAAATTATTTTTTGCAAAATTTACTATAGAAAAGTCAATCCCTGGCGCACTTAAAATTTGCGACAGTAAAAAATTATTTTTTGAATAATATACTATAGAAAAGGCAATCCCTGGCGTAATTAAAATTTGCGACAGTTAAAAATTATTTTTTGAATAATTTACTGTAGAAAAGGCAATCCCTGGCGCAATTAAAATTTGCGACAGTAAAAAATTATTTTTTGCAAAATTTACTATAGAAAAGGCAATCCCTGGCGTAATTAAAATTTGCGACAGTATAAAATTATTTTTTGAATAATTTACTATAGAAAAGGCAATCCCTGGCGCACTTAAAATTTTCGACAGTAAAAAAGTATTTTTTGAATAATTTACTATAGAAAAGGTAATCCCTGGCGCAATTAAAATTTGCGACAGTAGAAAATTATTTTTGAATAATTTACTATAGAAAAGGCAATCCTGGCGTAATTAAAATTTGCGACAGTAAAAAATTATTTTGTCAGAAATTTACTATAGAAAAGGCAATCCCTGGGATATTTAAAATTTGCGACAGTAGAAAATTATTTTTTGAATAATTTACTATAGAAAAGGCAATCCCTGGCGTAATTAAAATTTGCGACAGTAGAAAATTATTTTTTGAATAATTTACTATAGAAAAGGCAATCCCTGGCGCAATTAAAATTTGCGACAGTTGAAAATTATTTTTTGAATAATTTACTATAAAAAGGCAATCCCTGGCGTAATTAAAATTTTCGACAGTAAAAAATTAATATTTTGAAAAATTTACTGTAGAAAAGGCAATCCCTGGCGCAATTAAAATTTGCGACAGTAGAAAATTATTTTTTGAATAATTTACTGTAGAAAAGGCAATCCCTGGCGCAATTAAAATTTGCGACAGTAGAAAATTATTTTTTTGAATAATTTACTATAGAAAAGGCAATCCCTGGCGTAATTAAAATTTGCGACAGTAAAAAATTATTTTTTGAATAATTTACTATAGAAAAGGCAATCCCTGGCGTAATTAAAATTTGCGACAGTAGAAAATTATTTTTTGAATAATTTACTATAGAAAAGGCAATCCCTGGCGTAATTAAAATTTGCGACAGTTGAAAATTATTTTTTGAATAATTTACTATAGAAAAGGCAATCCTGGCGTAATTAAAATTTGCGACAGTAAAAAATTATTTTTTGAATAATTTACTATAGAAAAGGCAATCCTGGCGTAATTAAAATTTGCGACAGTAGAAAATTATTTTTTGAATAATTTACTATAGAAAAGGCAATCCCTGGCGTAATTAAAATTTGCGACAGTAAAAAATTATTTTTTGAATAATTTACTATAGAAAAGGCAATCCCTGGCGTAATTAAAATTTGCGACAGTAGAAAATTATTTTTTGAATAATTTACTATAGAAAAGGCAATCCTGGCGTAATTAAAATTTGCGACAGTAGAAAATTATTTTTTGAAAAATTTACTGTAGAAAAGGCAATCCCTGGCGCAATTAAATTTGCGACAGTAGAAAATTATTTTTGAACAATATACTATAGAAAAGGCAATCCCTGGCGCACTTAAAATTTGCGACAGTAAAAAATTATTTTGTGATAAATTTACTATAGAAAAGGCAATCCCTGGGATATTTAAAATTTGCGACAGTAGAAAATTATTTTTTGAATAATTTACTATAGAAAAGGCAATCCCTGGCGCAATTAAAATTTGCGACAGTAGAAAATTATTTTTTGAATAATTTACTATAGAAAAGGCAATCCCTGGCGTAATTAAAATTGCGACAGTAAAAAATTATTTTTTGAATAATTTACTATAGAAAAGGCAATCCTGGCGTAATTAAAATTTGCGACAGTAGAAAATTATTTTTTGAATAATTTACTATAGAAAAGGCAATCCCTGGCGTAATTAAAATTTGCGACAGTTGAAAATTATTTTTTGAATAATTTACTATAGAAAAAGGCAATCCCTGGCGTAATTAAAATTTGCGACAGTATAAAATTATTTTTTGAATAATTTACTATAGAAAAGGCAATCCCTGGCGTAATTAAAATTTGCGACAGTAGAAAATTATTTTTTGAATAATTTACTATAGAAAAGGCAATCCCTGGCGCAATTAAAATTTGCGACAGTAGAAAATTATTTTTGAATAATTTACTATAGAAAAGGCAATCCCTGGCGCAATTAAAATTTGCGACAGTATAAAATTATTTTTTGAATAATTTACTATAGAAAAGGCAATCCCTGGCGTAATTAAAATTTGCGACAGTAGAAAAATTTTTGAATAATTTACTATAGAAAAGGCAATCCCTGGCGCAATTAAAATTTGCGACAGTAGAAAATTATTTTTTGAATAATTTACTATAGAAAAGGCAATCCTGGCGTAATTAAAATTTGCGACAGTATAAAATTATTTTTTGAATAATTTACTATAGAAACGGCAATCCCTGGCGTAATTAAAATTTGCGACAGTTGAAAATTATTTTTTGAATAATTTACTATAGAAAAGGCAATCCCTGGCGTAATTAAAATTTGCGACAGTATAAAATTATTTTTTGAATAATTTACTATAGAAAAGGCAATCCCTGGCGTAATTAAAATTTGCGACAGTAGAAAATTATTTTTTGAATAATTTACTATAGAAAAGGCAATCCCTGGCGTAATTAAAATTTTCGACAGTAAAAAATTAATATTTGAAAATTTACTGTAGAAAAGGCAATCCCTGGCGCAATTAAAATTTGCGACAGTAGAAAATTATTTTTTGAATAATTTACTGTAGAAAAGGCAATCCCTGGCGCAATTAAAATTTGCGACAGTAGAAAATTTTTTTATGAAAAATTTACTGTAGAAAAGGCAATCCCTGGCGCAATTAAAATTTGCGACAGTAGAAAATTATTTTTTGAATAATTTACTATAGAAAAGGCAATCCCTGGCGCACTTAAAATTTGCGACAGTAAAAAATTATTTTGTCAGAAATTTACTATAGAAAAGGCAATCCCAGGGATATTTAAAATTTGCGACAGTAGAAAATTATTTTTGAATAATTTACTATAGAAAAGGCAATCCCTGGCGTAATTAAAATTTGCGACAGTAGAAAATTATTTTTTGAATAATTTACTATAGAAAAGGCAATCCCTGGCGCAATTAAAATTTGCGACAGTAAAAAATTATTTTTTGAATAATTTACTATAGAAAAAGGCAATCCCTGGCGTAATTAAAATTTGCGACAGTATAAAATTATTTTTTGAATAATTTACTATAGAAACGGCAATCCCTGGCGTAATTAAAATTTGCGACAGTATAAAATTATTTTTTGAATAATTTACTATAGAAAAGGCAATCCCTGGCGCAATTAAAATTTGCGACAGTTGAAAATTATTTTTTGAATAATTTACTATAGAAAAGGCAATCCCTGGCCTAATTAAAATTTTCGACAGTAAAAATTTAATATTTTGAAAAATTTACTGTAGAAAAGGCAATCCCTGGCGCAATTAAAATTTGCGACAGTAGAAAATTATTTTTTGAATAATTTACTGTAGTAAAGGCAATCCTGGCGCAATTAAAATTTGCGACAGTAGAAAATTATTTTTTGAAAAATTTACTGTAGAAAAAGGCAATCCCTGGCGCAATTAAAATTTGCGACAGTAGAAAATTATTTTTTGAATAATTTACTATAGAAAAGGCAATCCCTGGCGCACTTAAAATTTGCGACAGTAAAAAATTATTTTGTGATAAATTTACTATAGAAAAGGCAATCCCTGGGATATTTAAAATTTGCGACAGTAGAAAATTATTTTTTGAATAATTTACTATAGAAAAGGCAATCCCTGGCGCAATTAAAATTTGCGACAGTAGAAAATTATTTTTTGAATAATTTACTATAGAAAAGGCAATCCCTGGCGTAATTAAAATTTGCGACAGTAAAAAATTATTTTTTGAATAATTTACTATAGAAAAGGCAATCCCTGGCGTAATTAAAATTTGCGACAGTAGAAAATTATTTTTTGAATAATTTACTATAGAAAAGGCAATCCCTGGCGTAATTAAAATTTGCGACAGTTGAAAATTATTTTTTGAATAATTTACTATAGAAAAGGCAATCCCTGGCGTAATTAAAATTTGCGACAGTATAAAATTATTTTTTGAATAATTTACTATAGAAAAGGCAATCCCTGCGTAATTAAAATTTGCGACAGTAGAAAATTATTTTTTGAATAATTTACTATAGAAAAGGCAATCCCTGGCGCAATTAAAATTTGCGACAGTAGAAAATTATTTTTTGAATAATTTACTATAGAAAAGGCAATCCCTGGCGCAATTAAAATTTGCGACAGTAGAAAATTATTTTTGAATAATTTACTATAGAAAAGGCAATCCATGGCGTAATTAAAATTTGCGACAGTTGAAAATTATTTTTTGAATAATTTACTATAGAAAAGGCAATCCCTGGAGTAATTAAAATTTGCGACAGTATAAAATTATTTTTTGAATAATTTACTATAGAAAAGGCAATCCCTGGCGTAATTAAAATTTGCGACAGTAGAAAATTATTTTTTGAATAATTTACTATAGAAAAGGCAATCCCTGGCGCAATTAAAATTTGCGACAGTAGAAAACTATTTTTTGAATAATTTACTATAGAAAAGGCAATCCCTGGCGCACTTAAAATTTGCGACAGTAAAAAATTATTTTGTGAGAAATTTACTATAGAAAAGGCAATCCCTGGGATATTTAAAATTTCCGACAGTAGAAAATTATTTTTTGAATAATTTACTATAGAAAAGGCAATCCTGGCGTAATTAAAATTTGCGACAGTAGAAAATTATTTTTTGAATAATTTACTATAGAAAAGGCAATCCCTGGCGTAATTAAAATTTGCGACAGTAGAAAATTATTTTTTGAATAATTTACTATAGAAAAGGCAATCCCTGGCGCAATTAAAATTTGCGACAGTAGAAAATTATTTTTGAATAATTTACTATAGAAAAGGCAATCCCTGGCGCAATTCAAATTTGCGACAGTAGAAAATTATTTTTTGAATAATTTACTATAGAAAAGGCAATCCCTGGCGCAATTAAAATTTGCGACAGTAGAAAATTATTTTTTGAATAATTTACTATAGAAAGGCAATCCCTGGCGCACTTAAAATTTGCGACAGTAAAAAATTATTTTGTTAGAAATTTACTATAGAAAAGGCAATCCTGGCGTACTTAAAATTTGCGACAGTAGAAAATTATTTTTTGAAAAATTTACTATAGAAAATGCAATCCCTGGCGTAATTAAAACTTGCGACAGTATAAAATTATTTTTTGAATAATTTACTATAGAAAAGGCATCCCTGGCGTAATTAAAATTTTCGACAGTAAAAAATTAATGTTTTGAAAAATTTACTGTAGAAAAGGCAATCCCTGGCGCAATTAAAATTTGCGACAGTAGAAATTATTTTTTGAATAATTTACTGTAGAAAAGGCAATCCCTGGCGCACTTAAAATTTGCGACAGTAAAAAAATTATTTTTTGAATAATTTACTATAGAAAAGGCAATCCCTGGCGTAATTAAAATTTGCGACATTTGAAAATTATTTTTTGAATAATTTACTATAGAAAAGGCAATCCTGGCGTATTTAAAATTTGCGACAGTAGAAAATTATTTTTTGAATAATTTACTGTAGAAAAGGCAATCCCTGGCGCAATTAAAACTTGCGATAGTAAAAAATTATTTTTTGAATAATTTACTATAGAAAAGGCAATCCCTGGCGCAATTAAAATTTGCGACAGTAAAAAATTATTTTTTGAATAATTTACTGTAGAAAAGGCAATCCCTGGCGTAATTAAAATTTGCGACAGTATAAAATTATTTTTTGAATAATTTACTATAGAAAAGGCAATCCCTGGCGTATTTAAAATTTGCGACAGTAGAAAATTATTTTTTTGAATAATTTACTATAGAAAAGGCAATCCCTGGGATATTTAAAATTTGCGACAGTAAAAAATTATTTTTTGAATAATTTACTATAGAAAAGGCAATCCCTGGCGTAATTAAAATTTGCGACAGTAAAAAATTATTTTTTGAATAATTTACTATAGAAATGGCAATCCCTGGCGTAATTAAATTTGCGACAGTAGAAAATTATTTTTTGAATAATTTATTATAGAAAAGGCAATCCCTGCCGTAATTAAAATTTGCGACAGTAAAAAATTATTTTTTGAATAATTTACTATAGAAAAGGCAATCCCTGGCGTAATTAAAATTTGCGACAGTAAAAATTATTTTTTGAATAATTTACTATAGAAAAGGCAATCCCTGGCGCACTAAAAATTTGCCACAGTAAAAAATTATTTTTTGAATAATTTACTATAGAAAAGGCAATCCCTGGCGTAATTAAAATTTGCGACAGTAGAAATTATTTTTTGAATAATTTACTATAGAAAAGGCAATCCCTGGGATATTTAAAATTTGCGACAGTATAAAATTATTTTTTGAATAATTTACTATAGAAAAGGCAATCCCTGGCGTATTTAAAATTTGCGACAGCATAAAATTAATTTTGAAAAATTTACTATATAAAAGCAATCGCTGGCGTAATTAAAATTTGCGACAGTAAAAAATTATTTTGTGAGAAATTTACTGTAGAAAAGGCAATCCCTGGGATATTTAAAATTTGCGACAGTAGAAAATTATTTTTGAATAATTTACTATAGAAAAGGCAATACCTGGCGTAATTAAAATTTGTGACAGTAGAAAATTATTTTTTGAATAATTTACTATAGAAAAGGCAATCCCTGGCGTAATTAAAATTTGCGACAGTAGAAAATTATTTTTGAATAATTTACTATAGAAAAGGCAATCCCTGGCGCAATTAAAATTTGCGACAGTAGAAAATTATTTTTTGAATAATTTACTATAGAAAAGGCAATACCTGGCGCAATTAAAATTTGCGACAGTAGAAAATTATTTTTTGAATAATTTACTATAGAACAGGCAATCCCTGGCGCAATTAAAATTTGCAACAGTAGAAAATTATTTTTTGAATAATTTACTATAGAAAAGGCAATCCCTGGCGTAATTAAAATTTGCGACAGTTGAAAATTATTTTTGAATAATTTACTATAGAAAAGGCAATCCCTGGCGTAATTAAAATTTGCGACAGTATAAAATTATTTTTTGAATAATTTACTATAGAAAAGGCAATCCCTGGCGTAATTAAAATTTGCGACAGTAGAAAATAATTTTTTGAATAATTTACTATAGAAAAGGCAATCCCTGGCGCAATTAAAATTTGCGACAGTAGAAAATAATTTTTGAATAATTTACTATAGAAAAGGCAATCCCTGGCGCAATTAAAATTTGCGACAGTAAAAAATTATTTTTTGAATAATTTACTATAGAAAAGGCAATCCCTGGCGTAATTAAAATTTGCGACAGTTGAAAATTATTTTTGAATAATTTACTATAGAAAAGGCAATCCCTGGCGCAATTAAAATTTGCGACAGTAAAAAAATTATTTTTTGAATAATTTACTATAGAAAAGGCAATCCCTGGCGTAATTAAAATTTGCGACAGTATAAAATTATTTTTTTGAATAATTTACTGTAGAAAACGCAATCCCTGGCGCAATTAAAATTTGCGACAGTAGAAAATTATTTTTTGAAAAATTTACTGTTCAAGAGGCAATCCCTGGCGCAATTAAAATATTGCGACAGTAGAAAATTATTTTTTGAATAATTTACTATAGAAAAGGCAATCCCTGGCGTAATTAAAATTTGCGACAGTATAAAATTATTTTGTGAGAAATTTACTATATAAAAGGCAATCCCTGGCGTAATTAAAATTTGCGACAGTAGAAAATTATTTTTTGAATAATTTACTGTAGAAAAGGCAATCCCTGGCGCAATTAAAACTTGCGATAGTAAAAAATTATTTTTTGAATAATTTACTATAGAAAAGGCAATCCCTGGCGTAATTAAAATTTGCGACAGTAAAAAATTATTTTTTGCAAAATTTACTATAGAAAAGGCAATCCCTGGCGCACTTAAAATTTGCGACAACATAAAATTAATTTTTGAAAAATTTACTATATAAAAGGCAATCCCTGGCGTAATTAAAATTTGCGACAGTTGAAAATTATTTTTTGAATAATTTACTATAGAAAAGGCAATCCCTGGCGCAATCAAAATTTGCGACAGTAAAAAAATATTTTTTGAATAATTTACTATAGAAAAGGCAATCCCTGGCGTAATTAAAATTTGCGACGGTATAAAATTATTTTTTGAATAATTTACTATAGAAAAGGCAATCCCTGGCGTATTTAAAATTTGTGACAGTAGAAAATTATTTTTTGAATAATTTACTATAGAAAAGGCAATCCCTGGGTTATTTAAAATTTGCGACAGTAAAAAATTATTTTTTGAATAATTTACTATATAAAAGGCAATCCCTGGCGTAATTAAAATTTGCGACAGTAAAAAATTATTTTTTGAATAATTTACTATAGAAAAGGCAATCCCTGGCGTATTTAAAATTTGCGACAGTAGAAAATTATTTTTGAATAATTTACTATAGAAAAGGCAATCCCTGGGATATTTAAAATTTGCGACAGTAAAAAATTATTTTTTGAATAATTTACTATAGAAAAGGCAATCCCTGGCGTAATTAAAATTTGCGACAGTAAAAAATTATTTTTTGAATAATTTACTATAGAAAAGGCAACCCCTGGCGTAATTAAAATTTGCGACAGTAGAAAATTAGTTTTTGAATAATTTACTATAGAAAAGGCAATCCCTGGCGTAATTAAAATTTGCGACAGTAAAAAATTATTTTTTGAATAATTTACTGTAGAAAAGGCAATCCCTGGCGCAATTAAAATTTGCGACAGTAAAAAATTATTTTGTGAGAAATTTACTATAGGAAAGGCAATCCCTGGGATATTTAAAATTTGCGACAGCATAAAATTAATTTTTGAAAAATTTACTATATAAAAGCAATCGCTGGCGTAATTAAAATTTGCGACAGTAGAAAATTATTTTTTGAATAATTTACTGTAGAAAAGGCAATCCCTGGCGCAATTAAAATTTGCGACAGTAAAAAATTATTTTTTGAATAATTTACTATAGAAAAGGCAATCCCTGGCGTAATTAAAATTTGCGACAGTTGAAAATTATTTTTTCAATAATTTACTATAGAAAAGGCAATCCCTGGCGCAATTAAAATTTGCGACAGTAAAAAATTATTTTTTGAATAATTTACTATAGAAAAGGCAATCCCTGGCGTAATTAAAATTTGCGACAGTATAAAATTATTTTTTGAATAATTTACTGTAGAAAAGGCAATCCCTGGCGCAATTAAAATTTGCGACAGTAGAAAATTATTTTTTGAAAAATTTACTGTAGAAAAGGCAATCCCTGGCGCAATTAAAATTTGCGACAGTAGAAAATTATTTTTTGAATAATTTACTATAGAAAAGGCAAACCCTGGCGTAATTAAAATTTGCGACAGTATAAAATTATTTTGTGAGAAATTTACTATATAAAAGGCAATCCCTGGCGTAATTAAAATTTGCGACAGTAGAAAATTATTTTTTGAATAATTTACTGTAGAAAAGGCAATCCCTGGCGCAATTAAAACTTCCGATAGTAAAAAATTATTTTTTGAAAAATTTACTATAGAAAAGGCAATCCCTGGCGCACTTAAAATTTGCGACAGTAAAAAATTATTTTGTGAGAAATTTACTGTAGAAAAGGCAATCCCTGGGATATTTAAAATTTGCGACAGTAGAAAATTATTTTTTGAATAATTTACTATAGAAAAGGCAATCCCTGGCGTAATTAAAATTTGTGACAGTAGAAAATTATTTTTTGAATAATTTACTATAGAAAAGGCAATCCCTGGCGTAATTAAAATTTGCGACAGTAGAAAATTATTTTTTGAATAATTTACTATAGAAAAGGCAATCCCTGGCGCAATTAAAATTTGCGACAGTAGAAAATTATTTTTTGAATAATTTACTATAGAAAAGGCAATACCTGGCGCAATTAAAATTTGCGACAGTAGAAAATTATTTTTTGAATAATTTACTATAGAAAAGGCAATCCCTGGCGCAATTAAAATTTGCAACAGTAGAAAATTATTTTTTGAATAATTTACTATAGAAAAGGCAATCCCTGGCGTAATTAAAATTTGCGACAGTTGAAAATTATTTTTTGAATAATTTACTATAGAAAAGGCAATCCCTGGCGTAATTAAAATTTGCGACAGTATAAAATTATTTTTTGAATAATTTACTATAGAAAAGGCAATCCCTGGCGTAATTAAAATTTGCGACAGTAGAAAATAATTTTTTGAATAATTTACTATAGAAAAGGCAATCCCTGGCGCAATTAAAATTTGCGACAGTAGAAAATAATTTTTTGAATAATTTACTATAGAAAAGGCAATCCCTGGCGCACTTAAAATTTGCGACAGTAAAAAATTATTTTTTGAATAATTTACTATAGAAAAGGCAATCGCTGGCGTAATTAAAATTTGCGACAGTTGAAAATTATTTTTTGAATAATTTACTATAGAAAAGGCAATCCCTGGCGCAATTAAAATTTGCGACAGTACAAAATTATTTTTTGAATAATTTACTATAGAAAAGGCAATCCCTGGCGTAATTAAAATTTGCGACAGTATAAAATTATTTTTTGAATAATTTACTGTAGAAAACGCAATCCCTGGCGCAATTAAAATTTGCGACAGTAGAAAATTATTTTTTGAAAAATTTACTGTTCAAGAGGCAATCCCTGGCGCAATTAAAATATTGCGACAGTAGAAAATTATTTTTTGAATAATTTACTATAGAAAAGGCAATCCCTGGCGTAATTAAAATTTGCGACAGTATAAAATTATTTTGTGAGAAATTTACTATATAAAAGGCAATCCCTGGCGTAATTAAAATTTGCGACAGTAGAAAATTATTTTTTGAATAATTTACTGTAGAAAAGGCAATCCCTGCCGCAATTAAAACTTGCGATAGTAAAAAATTATTTTTTGAAAAATTTACTATAGAAAAGGCCATCCCTGGCGCAATTAAAATTTATGACAATAGAAAATTATTTTTTGAATAATTTACTATAGAAAAGGCAATCCCTGGCGCAATTAAAATTTGCGACAGTAAAAAATTATTTTTTGCAAAATTTACTATAGAAAAGGCAATCCCTGGCGCACTTAAAATTTGCGACAGTAAAAAATTATTTTTTGAATAATTTACTATAGAAAAGGCAATCCCTGGCGTAATTAAAATTTGCGACAGTTGAAAATTATTTTTTGAATAATTTACTATAGAAAAGGCAATCTCTGTCGTATTTAAAATTTGTGACAGTAGAAAATTATTTTTTGAATAATTTACTGTAGAAAAGGCAATCCCTGGCGCAATTAAAACTTGCGATAGTAAAAAATTATTTTTTGAATAATTTACTATAGAAAAGGCAATCCCTGGCGTAATTAAAATTTGCGACAGTAAAAAATTATTTTTTGCAAAATTTACTATAGAAAAGGCAATCCCTGGCGCACTTAAAATTTGCGACAGTATAAAATTAATTTTTGAAAAATTTACTATATAAAAGGCAATCCCTGGCGTAATTAAAATTTGCGACAGTTGAAAATTATTTTTTGAATAATTTACTATAGAAAAGGCAATCCCTGGCGCAATCAAAATTTGCGACAGTAAAAAAATATTTTTTGAATAATTTACTATAGAAAAGGCAATCCCTGGCGTAATTAAAATTTGCGACGGTATAAAATTATTTTTTGAATAATTTACTATAGAAAAGGCAATCCCTGGCGTATTTAAAATTTGTGACAGTAGAAAATTATTTTTTGAATAATTTACTATAGAAAAGGCAATCCCTGGGTTATTTAAAATTTGCGACAGTAAAAAATTATTTTTTGAATAATTTATTATATAAAAGGCAATCCCTGGCGTAATTAAAATTTGCGACAGTAAAAAATTATTTTTTGAATAATTTACTATAGAAAAGGCAATCCCTGGCGTATTTAAAATTTGCGACAGTAGAAAATTATTTTTTGAATAATTTACTATAGAAAAGGCAATCCCTGGGATATTTAAAATTTGCGACAGTAAAAAATTATTTTTTGATTAATTTACTATAGAAAAGGCAATCCCTGGCGTAATTAAAATTTGCGACAGTAAAAAATTATTTTTTGAATAATTTACTATAGAAAAGGCAACCCCTGGCGTAATTAAAATTTGCGACAGTAGAAAATTAGTTTTTGAATAATTTACTATAGAAAAGGCAATCCCTGGCGTAATTAAAATTTGCGACAGTAAAAAATTATTTTTTGAATAATTTACTGTAGAAAAGGCAATCCCTGGCGCAATTAAAATTTGCGACAGTAAAAAATTATTTTGTGAGAAATTTACTATAGGAAAGGCAATCCCTGGGATATTTAAAATTTGCGACAGTAGAAAATTATTTTTTGAATAATTTACTATAGAAAAGGCAATCCTTGGCGTAATTAAAATTTGCGACAGTAAAAAATTATTTTTTGAATAATTTACTATAGAAAAGGCAATCCCTGGCGTAATTAAAATTTGCGACAGTAGAAAATTATTTTTTGAATAATTTACTATAGAAAAGGCAATCCCTGGCGCAATTAAAATTTGCGACAGTAGAAAATTATTTTTTGAATAATTTACTATAGAAAAGGCAATCCCTGGCGCACTTAAAATTTGCGACAGTAAAAAATTATTTTGTGAGAAATTTACTATAGAAAAGGCAATCCCTGGGATATTTAAAATTTGCGACAGAAGAAAATTATTTTTTGAATAATTTACTATAGAAAAGGCAATCCCTGGCGTAATTAAAATTTGCGACAGTATAAAATTATTTTTTTTATAATTTACTAGAGAAAAGGCAATCCCTGGCGCACTTAAAATTTGCGACAGTAAAAAATTATTTTTTGAATAATTTACAATAGAAAAGGCAATCCCTGGCGTAATTAAAATTTGCGACAGTTGAAAATTATTTTTTGAATAATTTACTATAGAAAAGGCAATCCCTGGCGCAATTAAAATTTGCGACAGTAAAAAATTATTTTTTGAATAATTTAATATAGAAAAGGCAATCCTTGGCGTAATTAAAATTTGCGACAGTATAAAATTATTTTTTGAATAATTTACTGTAGAAAAGGCAATCCCTGGCGCAATTAAAATTTGCGACAGTAGAAAATTATTTTTTGAAAAATTTACTGTAGAAAAGGCAATCCCTGGCGCAATTAAAATTTGCGACAGTAGAAAATTATTTTTTGAATAATTTACTATAGAAAAGGCAATCCCTGGCGTAATTAAAATTTGCGACAGTATAAAATTATTTTTTGAATAATTTACTATAGAAAAGGCAATCCCTGGCGTAATTAAAATTTTCGACAGTAAAAAATTAATGTTTTGAAAAATTTACTGTAGAAAAGGCAATCCCTGGCGCAATTAAAATTTGCGACAGTAAAAAAATATTTTTTGAATAATTTACTATAGAAAAGGCAATCCCTGGCGTAATTAAAATTTGCGACGGTATAAAATTATTTTTTGAAAAATTTACTATAGAAAAGGCAATCCCTGGCGTATTTAAAATTTGCGACAGTAGAAAATTATTTTTTGAATAATTTACTATAGAAAAGGCAATCCCTGGCGTAATTAAAATTTGCGACAGTAAAAAATTATTTTTTGAATAATTTACTGTAGAAAAGGCAATCCCTGGCGCAATTAAAATTTGCGACAGTAAAAAATTATTTTGTGAGAAATTTACTATAGGAAAGGCAATCCCTGGGATATTTAAAATTTGCGACAGTAGAAAATTATTTTTTGAATAATTTACTATAGAAAAGGCAATCCTTGGCGTAATTAAAATTTGCGACAGTAAAAAATTATTTTTTGAATAATTTACTATAGAAAAGGCAATCCCTGGCGTAATTAAAATTTGCGACAGTAGAAAATTATTTTTTGAATAATTTACTATAGAAAAGGCAATCCCTGGCGCAATTAAAATTTGCGACAGTAGAAAATTATTTTTTGAATAATTTACTATAGAAAAGGCAATCCCTGGCGCACTTAAAATTTGCGACAGTAAAAAATTATTTTGTGAGAAATTTACTATAGAAAAGGCAATCCCTGGGATATTTAAAATTTGCGACAGAAGAAAATTATTTTTTGAATAATTTACTATAGAACAGGCAATCCCTGGCGTAATTAAAATTTGCGACAGTATAAAATTATTTTTTGAATAATTTACTATAGAAAAGGCAATCCCTGGGGACCTTAAAATTTGCGACAGTAAAAAATTATTTTTTGAATAATTTACAATAGAAAAGGCAATCCCTGGCGTAATTAAAATTTGCGACAGTTGAAAATTATTTTTGAATAATTTACTATAGAAAAGGCAATCCCTGGCGCAATTAAAATTTGCGACAGTAAAAAATTATTTTTTGAATAATTTACTATAGAAAAGGCAATCCCTGGCGTAATTAAAATTTTCGACAGTAAAAAATTAATGTTTTGAAAAATTTACTGTAGAAAAGGCAATCCCTGGCGCAATTAAAATTTGCGACAGTAAAAAAATATTTTTTGAATAATTTACTATAGAAAAGGCAATCCCTGGCGTAATTAAAATTTGCGACGGTATAAAATTATTTTTTGAATAATTTACTATAGAAAAGGCAATCCCTGGCGTATTTAAAATTTGCGACAGTAGAAAATTATTTTTTGAATAATTTACTATAGAAAAGGCAATCCCTGGCGTAATTAAAATTTGCGACAGTAAAAAATTATTTTTTGAATAATTTACTGTAGAAAAGGCAATCCCTGGCGCAATTAAAATTTGCGACAGTAAAAAATTATTTTGTGAGAAATTTACTATAGGAAAGGCAATCCCTGGGATATTTAAAATTTGCGACAGTAGAAAATTATTTTTTGAATAATTTACTATAGAAAAGGCAATCCTTGGCGTAATTAAAATTTGCGACAGTAAAAAATTATTTTTTGAATAATTTACTATAGAAAAGGCAATCCCTGGCGTAATTAAAATTTGCGACAGTAGAAAATTATTTTTTGAATAATTTACTATAGAAAAGGCAATCCCTGGCGCAATTAAAATTGGCGACAGTACAAAATTATTTTTTGAATAATTTACTGTAGAAAAGGCAATCCCTGGCGCAATTAAAATTTGCGACAGTAAAAAATTATTTTGTGAGAAATTTACTATAGGAAAGGCAATCCCTGGGATATTTAAAATTTGCGACAGTAGAAAATTATTTTTTGAATAATTTACTATAGAAAAGGCAATCCTTGGCGTAATTAAAATTTGCGACAGTAAAAAATTATTTTTTGAATAATTTACTATAGAAAAGGCAATCCCTGGCGTAATTAAAATTTGCGACAGTAGAAAATTATTTTTTGAATAATTTACTATAGAAAAGGCAATCCCTGGCGCAATTAAAATTTGCGACAGTAGAAAATTATTTTTTGAATAATTTACTATAGAAAAGGCAATCCCTGGCGCACTTAAAATTTGCGACAGTAAAAAATTATTTTGTGAGAAATTTACTATAGAAAAGGCTATCCCTGGGATATTTAAAATTTGCGACAGAAGAAAATTATTTTTTGAATAATTTACTATAGAAAAGGCAATCCCTGGCGTAATTAAAATTTGCGACAGTATAAAATTATTTTTTGAATAATTTACTATAGAAAAGGCAATCCCTGGCGCACTTAAAATTTGCGACAGTAAAAAATTATTTTTTGAATAATTTACTATAGAAAAGGCAATCCCTGGCGTAATTAAAATTTGCGACAGGATAAAATTATTTTTTGAATAATTTACTATAGAAAAGGCAATCCCTGGCGTAATTAAAATTTTCGACAGTAAAAAATTAATGTTTTGAAAAATTTACTGTAGAAAAGGCAATCCCTGGCGCAATTAAAATTTGCGACAGTAGAAAATTATTTTTTGAATAATTTACTGTAGAAATGGCAATCCCTGGGGCAATTAAAATTTGCGACAGTAGAAAATTATTTTTTGAATAATTTACTATAGAAAAGGCAATCCCTGGCGCAATTAAAATTTGCGACAGTTGAAAATTATTTTTTGAATAATTTACTATAGAAAAGGCAATCCCTGGCGTAATTAAAATTTGCGACAGTAAAAAATTATTTTTTGAATAATTTACTATAGAAAAGGCAATCCCTGGCGCACTTAAAATTTGCGACAGTAATAAATTATTTTGTGAGAAATTTACTATAGAAAAGGCAATCCCTGGGATATTTAAAATTTGCGACAGTAGAAAATTATTTTTTGAATAATTTACTATAGAAAAGGCAATCCCTGGCGTAATTAAAATTTGGGACAGTAAAAAATTATTTTTTGAATAATTTACTGTAGAAAAGGCAATCCCTGGCGCAATTAAAATTTGCGACAGTAAAAAATTATTTTGTGAGAAATTTACTATAGGAAAGGCAATCCCTGGGATAATTAAAATTTGCGACAGTAAAAAATTATTTTTTGAATAATTTACTATAGAAAAGGCAATCCCTGGCGTAATTAAAATTTGCGACAGTAGAAAATTATTTTTTGAATAATTTACTATAGAAAAGGCAATCCCTGGCGCAATTAAAATTGGCGACAGTAAAAAATTATTTTTTGAATAATTTACTGTAGAAAAGGCAATCCCTGGCGCAATTAAAATTTGCGACAGTAAAAAATTATTTTGTGAGAAATTTACTATAGGAAAGGCAATCCCTGGGATATTTAAAATTTGCGACAGTAGAAAATTATTTTTTGAATAATTTACTATAGAAAAGGCAATCCTTGGCGTAATTAAAATTTGCGACAGTAAAAAATTATTTTTTGAATAATTTACTATAGAAAAGGCAATCCCTGGCGTAATTAAAATTTGCGACAGTAGAAAATTATTTTTTGAATAATTTACTATAGAAAAGGCAATCCCTGGCGCAATTAAAATTTGCGACAGTAGAAAACTATTTTTTGAATAATTTACTATAGAAAAGGCAATCCCTGGCGCACTTAAAATTTGCGACAGCAAAAAATTATTTTGTGAGAAATTTACTATAGAAAAGGCAATCCCTGGGATATTTAAAATTTGCGACAGAAGAAAATTATTTTTTGAATAATTTACTATAGAAAAGGCAATCCCTGGCGTAATTAAAACTTGCGATAGTAAAAAATTATTTTTTGAATAATTTACTATAGAAAAGGCAATCCCTGGCGCACTTAAAATTTGCGACAGTAAAAAATTATTTTTTGAATAATTTACAATAGAAAGGCAATCCCTGGCGTAATTAAAATTTGCGACAGTTGAAAATTATTTTTTGAATAATTTACTATAGAAAAGGCAATCCCTGGCGCAATTAAAATTTGCGACAGTAAAAAATTATTTTTTGAATAATTTACTATAGGAAAGGCAATCCTTGGCGTAATTAAAATTTGCGACAGTATAAAATTATTTTTTGAATAATTTACTGTAGAAAAGGCAATCCCTGGCGCAATTAAAATTTGCGACAGTAGAAAATTATTTTTTGAAAAATTTACTGTAGAAAAGGCAATCCCTGGCGCAATTAAAATTTGCGCCAGTAGAAAATTATTTTTTGAATAATTTACTATAGAAAAGGCAATCCCTGGCGTAATTAAAATTTGCGACAGGATAAAATTATTTTTTGAATAATTTACTATAGAAAAGGCAATCCCTGGCGTAATTAAAATTTTCGACAGTAAAAAATTAATGTTTTGAATAATTTACTATAGAAAAGGCAATCCCTGGCGTAATTAAAATTTTCGACAGTAAAAAATTAATGTTTTGAAAAATTTACTGTAGAAATGGCAATCCCTGGGGCAATTAAAATTTGCGACAGTAGAAACTTATTTTTTGAAAAATTTACTGTAGAAAAGGCAATCCCTGGCGCAATTAAAATTTGCGACAGTAGAACATTATTTTTTGAATAATTTACTATAGAAAAGGCAATCCCTGGCGTAATTAAAATTTGCGACAGTAGAAAATTATTTTTTGAATAATTTACTATAGAAAAGGCAATCCCTGGCGCAATTAAAATTTGCGACAGTAGAAAATTATTTTTTGAATAATTTACTATAGAAAAGGCAATCCCTGGCGTAATTAAAATTTGCGACAGTAAAAAATTATTTTTTGAATAATTTACTATAGAAAAGGCAATCCCTGGCGCACTTAAAATTTGCGACAGTAATAAATTATTTTGTGAGAAATTTACTATAGAAAAGGCAATCCCTGGGATATTTAAAATTTGCGACAGTAGAAAATTATTTTTTGAATAATTTACTATAGAAAAGGCAATCCCTGGCGTAATTAAAATTTGGGACAGTAAAAAATTATTTTTTGTATAATTTACTATAGAAAAGGCAATCCCTGGCGTAATTAAAATTTGCGACAGTAGAAAATTATTTTTTGAATAATTTACTATAGAAAAGGCAATCCCTGGCGCAATTAAAATTTGCGACAGTAGAAAATTATTTTTTGAATAATTTACTATAGAAAAGGCAATCCCTGGCGCACTTAAAATTTGCGACAGTAAAAAATTATTTTGTGAGAAATTTACTATAGAAAAGGCAATCCCTGGGATATTTAAAATTTGCGACAGTAGAAAATTATTTTTTGAATAATTTACTATAAAAAAGGCAATCCCTGGGATATTTAAAATTTGCGACAGTAGAAAATTATTTTTTGAATAATTTACTATAGAAAAGGCAATCCCTGGCGTAATTAAAATTTGCGATAGTAGAAAATTATTTTTTGTATAATTTACTATAGAAAAGGCAATCCCTGGCGCAATTAAAATTTGCGACAGTAGAAAATTAGTTTTTGAATAATTTACTATAGAAAAGGCAATCCCTGGCGCAATTAAAATTTGCGACAGTAGAAAATTATTTTTTGAATAATTTACTATAGAAAAGGCAATCCCTGGCGCACTTAAAATTTGCGACAGTAAAAAATTATTTTGTGAGAAATTTACTATAGAAAAGGCAATCCCTGGGATATTTAAAATTTGCGAGAGAAGAAAATTATTTTTTGAATAATTTACTATAGAAAAGGCAATCCCTGGCGTAATTAAAATTTGCGACAGTATAAAATTATTTTTTGAATAATTTACTATAGAAAAGGCAATCCCTGGCGCACTTAAAATTTGCGACAGTAAAAAATTATTTTTTGAATAATTTACAATAGAAAAGGCAATCCTTGGCGTAATTAAAATTTGCGACAGTTGAAAATTATTTTTTGAATAATTTACTATAGAAAAGGCAATCCCTGGCGCAATTAAAATTTGCGACAGTAAAAAATTATTTTTTGAATAATTTAGTATAGAAAAGGCAATCCTTGGCGTAATTAAAATTTGCGACAGTAAAAAAATATTTTTTGAATAATTTACTATAGAAAAGGCAATCCCTGGCGTAATTAAAATTTGCGACGGTATAAAATTATTTTTTGAATAATTTACTATAGAAAAGGCAATCCCTGGCGTATTTAAAATTTGCGACAGTAGAAAATTATTTTTTGAATAATTTACTATAGAAAAGGCAATCCCTGGCGTAATTAAAATTTGCGACAGTAAAAAATTATTTTTTGAATAATTTACTGTAGAAAAGGCAATCCCTGGCGCAATTAAAATTTGCGACAGTAAAAAATTATTTTGTGAGAAATTTACTATAGGAAAGGCAATCCCTGGGATATTTAAAATTTGCGACAGTAGAAAATTATTTTTTGAATAATTTACTATAGAAAAGGCAATCCTTGGCGTAATTAAAATTTGCGACAGTAAAAAATTATTTTTTGAATAATTTACTATAGAAAAGGCAATCCCTGGCGTAATTAAAATTTGCGACAGTAGAAAATTATTTTTTGAATAATTTACTATAGAAAAGGCAATCCCTGGCGCAATTAAAATTTGCGACAGTAAAAAATTATTTTTTGAATAATTTACTGTAGAAAAGGCAATCCCTGGCGCAATTAAAATTTGCGACAGTAAAAAATTATTTTGTGAGAAATTTACTATAGGAAAGGCAAACCCTGGGATATTTAAAATTTGCGACAGTAGAAAATTATTTTTTGAATAATTTACTATAGAAAAGGCAATCCTTGGCGTAATTAAAATTTGCGACAGTAAAAAATTATTTTTTGAATAATTTACTATAGAAAAGGCAATCCCTGGCGTAATTAAAATTTGCGACAGTAGAAAATTATTTTTTGAATAATTTACTATAGAAAAGGCAATCCCTGGCGCAATTAAAATTTGCGAAAGTAGAAAATTATTTTTTGAATAATTTGCTATAGAAAAGGCAATCCCTGGCGCACTTAAAATTTGCGACAGTAAAAAATTATTTTGTGAGAAATTTACTATAGAAAAGGCAATCCCTGGGATATTTAAAATTTGCGACAGAAGAAAATTATTTTTTGAATAATTTACTATAGAAAAGGCAATCCCTGGCGTAATTAAAATTTGCGACAGTATAAAATTATTTTTTGAATAATTTACTATAGAAAAGGCAATCCCTGGCGCACTTAAAATTTGCGACAGTAAAAAATTATTTTTTGAATAATTTACAATAGAAAAGGCAATCCCTGGCGTAATTAAAATTTGCGACAGTTGAAAATTATTTTTTGAATAATTTACTATAGAAAAGGCAATCCCTGGCGCAATTAAAATTTGCGAAAGTAAAAAATTATTTTTTGAATAATTTACTATAGAAAAGGCAATCCTTGGCGTAATTAAAATTTGCGACAGTATAAAATTATTTTTTGAATAATTTACTGTAGAAAAGGCAATCCCTGGCGCAATTAAAATTTGCGACAGTAGAAAATTATTTTTTGAAAAATTTACTGTAGAAAAGGCAATCCCTGGCGCAATTAAAATTTGCGACAGTAGAAAATTATTTTTTGAATAATTTACTATAGAAAAGGCAATCCCTGGCGTAATTAAAATTTGCGACAGTATAAAATTATTTTTTGAATAATTTACTATAGAAAAGGCAATCCCTGGCGTAATTAAAATTTGGGACAGTAAAAAATTATTTTTTGTATAATTTACTATAGAAAAGGCAATCCCTGGCGTAATTAAAATTTGCGACAGTAGAAAATTATTTTTTGAATAATTTACTATAGAAAAGGCAATCCCTGGCGCAATTAAAATTTGCGACAGTAGAAAATTATTTTTTGAATAATTTACTATAGAAAAGGCAATCCCTGGCGCACTTAAAATTTGCGACAGTAAAAAATTATTTTGTGAGAAATTTACTATAGAAAAGGCAATCCCTGGGATATTTAAAATTTGCGACAGTAGAAAATTATTTTTTGAATAATTTACTATAAAAAAGGCAATCCCTGGGATATTTAAAATTTGCGACAGTAGAAAATTATTTTTTGAATAATTTACTATAGAAAAGGCAATCCCTGGCGTAATTAAAATTTGCGACAGTAGAAAATTATTTTTTGTATAATTTACTATAGAAAAGGCAATCCCTGGCGCAATTAAAATTTGCGACAGTAGAAAATTAGTTTTTGAATAATTTACTATAGAAAAGGCAATCCCTGGCGCAATTAAAATTTGCGACAGTAGAAAATTATTTTTTGAATAATTTACTATAGAAAAGGCAATCCCTGGCGCACTTAAAATTTGCGACAGTAAAAAATTATTTTGTGAGAAATTTACTATAGAAAAGGCAATCCCTGGGATATTTAAAATTTGCGAGAGAAGAAAATTATTTTTTGAATAATTTACTATAGAAAAGGCAATCCCTGGCGTAATTAAAATTTGCGACAGTATAAAATTATTTTTTGAATAATTTACTATAGAAAAGGCAATCCCTGGCGCACTTAAAATTTGCGACAGTAAAAAATTATTTTTTGAATAATTTACAATAGAAAAGGCAATCCTTGGCGTAATTAAAATTTGCGACAGTTGAAAATTATTTTTTGAATAATTTACTATAGAAAAGGCAATCCCTGGCGCAATTAAAATTTGCGACAGTAAAAAATTATTTTTTGAATAATTTAGTATAGAAAAGGCAATCCTTGGCGTAATTAAAATTTGCGACAGTAAAAAAATATTTTTTGAATAATTTACTATAGAAAAGGCAATCCCTGGCGTAATTAAAATTTGCGACGGTATAAAATTATTTTTTGAATAATTTACTATAGAAAAGGCAATCCCTGGCGTATTTAAAATTTGCGACAGTAGAAAATTATTTTTTGAATAATTTACTATAGAAAAGGCAATCCCTGGCGTAATTAAAATTTGCGACAGTAAAAAATTATTTTTTGAATAATTTACTGTAGAAAAGGCAATCCCTGGCGCAATTAAAATTTGCGACAGTAAAAAATTATTTTGTGAGAAATTTACTATAGGAAAGGCAATCCCTGGGATATTTAAAATTTGCGACAGTAGAAAATTATTTTTTGAATAATTTACTATAGAAAAGGCAATCCTTGGCGTAATTAAAATTTGCGACAGTAAAAAATTATTTTTTGAATAATTTACTATAGAAAAGGCAATCCCTGGCGTAATTAAAATTTGCGACAGTAGAAAATTATTTTTTGAATAATTTACTATAGAAAAGGCAATCCCTGGCGCAATTAAAATTTGCGACAGTAAAAAATTATTTTTTGAATAATTTACTGTAGAAAAGGCAATCCCTGGCGCAATTAAAATTTGCGACAGTAAAAAATTATTTTGTGAGAAATTTACTATAGGAAAGGCAAACCCTGGGATATTTAAAATTTGCGACAGTAGAAAATTATTTTTTGAATAATTTACTATAGAAAAGGCAATCCTTGGCGTAATTAAAATTTGCGACAGTAAAAAATTATTTTTTGAATAATTTACTATAGAAAAGGCAATCCCTGGCGTAATTAAAATTTGCGACAGTAGAAAATTATTTTTTGAATAATTTACTATAGAAAAGGCAATCCCTGGCGCAATTAAAATTTGCGAAAGTAGAAAATTATTTTTTGAATAATTTGCTATAGAAAAGGCAATCCCTGGCGCACTTAAAATTTGCGACAGTAAAAAATTATTTTGTGAGAAATTTACTATAGAAAAGGCAATCCCTGGGATATTTAAAATTTGCGACAGAAGAAAATTATTTTTTGAATAATTTACTATAGAAAAGGCAATCCCTGGCGTAATTAAAATTTGCGACAGTATAAAATTATTTTTTGAATAATTTACTATAGAAAAGGCAATCCCTGGCGCACTTAAAATTTGCGACAGTAAAAAATTATTTTTTGAATAATTTACAATAGAAAAGGCAATCCCTGGCGTAATTAAAATTTGCGACAGTTGAAAATTATTTTTTGAATAATTTACTATAGAAAAGGCAATCCCTGGCGCAATTAAAATTTGCGAAAGTAAAAAATTATTTTTTGAATAATTTACTATAGAAAAGGCAATCCTTGGCGTAATTAAAATTTGCGACAGTATAAAATTATTTTTTGAATAATTTACTGTAGAAAAGGCAATCCCTGGCGCAATTAAAATTTGCGACAGTAGAAAATTATTTTTTGAAAAATTTACTGTAGAAAAGGCAATCCCTGGCGCAATTAAAATTTGCGACAGTAGAAAATTATTTTTTGAATAATTTACTATAGAAAAGGCAATCCCTGGCGTAATTAAAATTTGCGACAGTATAAAATTATTTTTTGAATAATTTACTATAGAAAAGGCAATCCCTGGCGTAATTAAAATTTTCGACAGTAAAAAATTAATGTTTTGAAAAATTTACTGTAGAAAAGGCAATCCCTGGCGCAATTAAAATTTGCGACAGTAGAAAATTATTTTTTGAATAATTTACTGTAGAAAAGGCAATCCCTGGGGCAATTAAAATTTGCGACAGTAGAAACTTATTTTTTGAAAAATTTACTGTAGAAAAGACAATCCCTGACGCAATTAAAATTTGCGACAGTAGAAAATTATTTTTTGAATAATTTACTATAGAAAAGGCAATCCCTGGCGTAATTAAAATTTGCGACAGTAGAAAATTATTTTTTGAATAATTTACTATAGAAAAGGCAATCCCTGGCGCAATTAAAATTTGCGACAGTAGAAAATTATTTTTTGAATAATTTACTATAGAAAAGGCAATCCCTGGCGTAATTAAAATTTGCGACAGTAAAAAATTATTTTTTGAATAATTTACTATAGAAAAGGCAATCCCTGGCGTAATTAAAATTTGCGACAGTAGAAAATTATTTTTTGAATAATTTACTATAGAAAAGGCAATCCCTGGCGCACTTAAAATTTGCGACAGTAAAAAATTATTTTTTGAATAATTTACAATAGAAAAGGCAATCCCTGGCGTAATTAAAATTTGCGACAGTTGAAAATTATTTTTTGAATAATTTACTATAGAAAAGGCAATCCCTGGCGCAATTAAAATTTGCGACAGTAAAAAATTATTTTTTGAATAATTTAGTATAGAAAAGGCAATCCTTGGCGTAATTAAAATTTGCGACAGTATAAAATTATTTTTTGAATAATTTACTGTAGAAAAGGCAATCCCTGGCGCAATTAAAATTTGCGACAGTAGAAAATTATTTTTTGAAAAATTTACTGTAGAAAAGGCAATCCCTGGCGCAATTAAAATTTGCGACAGTAGAAAATTATTTTTTGAATAATTTACTATAGAAAAGGCAATCCCTGGCGTAATTAAAATTTGCGACAGTATAAAATTATTTTTTGAATAATTTACTATAGAAAAGGCAATCCCTGGCGTAATTAAAATTTTCGACAGGAAAAAATTAATGTTTTGAAAAATTTACTGTAGAAAAGGCAATCCCTGGCGCAATTAAAATTTGCGACAGTAGAAAATTATTTTTTGAATAATTTACTGTAGAAAAGGCAATCCCTGGGGCAATTAAAATTTGCGACAGTAGAAAATTATTTTTTGAAAAATTTACTGTAGAAAAGGCAATCCCTGGCGCAATTAAAATTTGCGACAGTAGAAAATTATATTTTGAATAATTTACTATAGAAAAGGCAATCCCTGGCGTAATTAAAATTTGCGACAGTAGAAAATTATTTTTTGAATAATTTACTATAGAAAAGGTAATCCCTGGCGCAATTAAAATTTGCGACAGTAGAAAATTATTTTTTGAATAATTTACTATAGAAAAGGCAATCCCTGGCGTAATTAAAATTTGCGACAGTAAAAAATTATTTTTTGAATAATTTACTATAGAAAAGGCAATCCCTGGCGTAATTAAAATTTGCGACAGTAGAAAATTATTTTTTGAATAATTTACTATAGAAAAGGCAATCCCTGGCGCAATTAAAATTTGCGACAGTAGAAAATTATTTTTTGAATAATTTACTATAGAAAAGGCAATCCCTGGCGCAATTAAAATTTGCGACAGTAGAAAATTATTTTTTGAATAATTTACTATAGAAAAGGCAATCCCTGGCGCACTTAAAATTTGCGACAGTAAAAAATTATTTTGTGAGAAATTTACTATAGAAAAGGCAATCCCTGGGATATTTAAAATTTGCGACAGTAGAAAATTATTTTTTGAATAATTTACTACAGAAAAGGCAATCCCTGGCGTAATTAAAATTTGCGACAGTAAAAAATTATTTTTTGTATAATTTACTATAGGAAAGGCAATCCCTGGCGTAATTAAAATTTGCGACAGTAGAAAATTATTTTTTGAATAATTTACTATAGAAAAGGCAATCCCTGGCGCAATTAAAGTTTGCGACAGTAGAAAATTATTTTTTGAATAATTTACTATAGAAAAGGCAATCCCTGGCGCACTTAAAATTTGCGACAGTAAAAAATTATTTTGTGAGAAATTTACTATAGAAAAGGCAATCCCTGGGATATTTAAAATTTGCGACAGTAGAAAATTATTTTTTGAATAATTTACTATAGAAAAGGCAATCCTTGGCGTAATTAAAATTTGCGACAGTAAAAAATTATTTTTTGAATAATTTACTATAGAAAAGGCAATCCCTGGCGTAATTAAAATTTGCGACAGTAGAAAATTATTTTTTGAATAATTTACTATAGAAAAGGCAATCCCTGGCGCAATTAAAATTTGCGAAAGTAGAAAATTATTTTTTGAATAATTTGCTATAGAAAAGGCAATCCCTGGCGCACTTAAAATTTGCGACAGTAAAAAATTATTTTGTGAGAAATTTACTATAGAAAAGGCAATCCCTGGGATATTTAAAATTTGCGACAGAAGAAAATTATTTTTTGAATAATTTACTATAGAAAAGGCAATCCCTGGCGTAATTAAAATTTGCGACAGTATAAAATTATTTTTTGAATAATTTACTATAGAAAAGGCAATCCCTGGCGCACTTAAAATTTGCGACAGTAAAAAATTATTTTTTGAATAATTTACAATAGAAAAGGCAATCCCTGGCGTAATTAAAATTTGCGACAGTTGAAAATTATTTTTTGAATAATTTACTATAGAAAAGGCAATCCCTGGCGCAATTAAAATTTGCGAAAGTAAAAAATTATTTTTTGAATAATTTACTATAGAAAAGGCAATCCTTGGCGTAATTAAAATTTGCGACAGTATAAAATTATTTTTTGAATAATTTACTGTAGAAAAGGCAATCCCTGGCGCAATTAAAATTTGCGACAGTAGAAAATTATTTTTTGAAAAATTTACTGTAGAAAAGGCAATCCCTGGCGCAATTAAAATTTGCGACAGTAGAAAATTATTTTTTGAATAATTTACTATAGAAAAGGCAATCCCTGGCGTAATTAAAATTTGCGACAGTATAAAATTATTTTTTGAATAATTTACTATAGAAAAGGCAATCCCTGGCGTAATTAAAATTTTCGACAGTAAAAAATTAATGTTTTGAAAAATTTACTGTAGAAAAGGCAATCCCTGGCGCAATTAAAATTTGCGACAGTAGAAAATTATTTTTTGAATAATTTACTGTAGAAAAGGCAATCCCTGGGGCAATTAAAATTTGCGACAGTAGAAACTTATTTTTTGAAAAATTTACTGTAGAAAAGACAATCCCTGACGCAATTAAAATTTGCGACAGTAGAAAATTATTTTTTGAATAATTTACTATAGAAAAGGCAATCCCTGGCGTAATTAAAATTTGCGACAGTAGAAAATTATTTTTTGAATAATTTACTATAGAAAAGGCAATCCCTGGCGCAATTAAAATTTGCGACAGTAGAAAATTATTTTTTGAATAATTTACTATAGAAAAGGCAATCCCTGGCGTAATTAAAATTTGCGACAGTAAAAAATTATTTTTTGAATAATTTACTATAGAAAAGGCAATCCCTGGCGTAATTAAAATTTGCGACAGTAGAAAATTATTTTTTGAATAATTTACTATAGAAAAGGCAATCCCTGGCGCACTTAAAATTTGCGACAGTAAAAAATTATTTTTTGAATAATTTACAATAGAAAAGGCAATCCCTGGCGTAATTAAAATTTGCGACAGTTGAAAATTATTTTTTGAATAATTTACTATAGAAAAGGCAATCCCTGGCGCAATTAAAATTTGCGACAGTAAAAAATTATTTTTTGAATAATTTAGTATAGAAAAGGCAATCCTTGGCGTAATTAAAATTTGCGACAGTATAAAATTATTTTTTGAATAATTTACTGTAGAAAAGGCAATCCCTGGCGCAATTAAAATTTGCGACAGTAGAAAATTATTTTTTGAAAAATTTACTGTAGAAAAGGCAATCCCTGGCGCAATTAAAATTTGCGACAGTAGAAAATTATTTTTTGAATAATTTACTATAGAAAAGGCAATCCCTGGCGTAATTAAAATTTGCGACAGTATAAAATTATTTTTTGAATAATTTACTATAGAAAAGGCAATCCCTGGCGTAATTAAAATTTTCGACAGGAAAAAATTAATGTTTTGAAAAATTTACTGTAGAAAAGGCAATCCCTGGCGCAATTAAAATTTGCGACAGTAGAAAATTATTTTTTGAATAATTTACTGTAGAAAAGGCAATCCCTGGGGCAATTAAAATTTGCGACAGTAGAAAATTATTTTTTGAAAAATTTACTGTAGAAAAGGCAATCCCTGGCGCAATTAAAATTTGCGACAGTAGAAAATTATATTTTGAATAATTTACTATAGAAAAGGCAATCCCTGGCGTAATTAAAATTTGCGACAGTAGAAAATTATTTTTTGAATAATTTACTATAGAAAAGGTAATCCCTGGCGCAATTAAAATTTGCGACAGTAGAAAATTATTTTTTGAATAATTTACTATAGAAAAGGCAATCCCTGGCGTAATTAAAATTTGCGACAGTAAAAAATTATTTTTTGAATAATTTACTATAGAAAAGGCAATCCCTGGCGTAATTAAAATTTGCGACAGTAGAAAATTATTTTTTGAATAATTTACTATAGAAAAGGCAATCCCTGGCGCAATTAAAATTTGCGACAGTAGAAAATTATTTTTTGAATAATTTACTATAGAAAAGGCAATCCCTGGCGCAATTAAAATTTGCGACAGTAGAAAATTATTTTTTGAATAATTTACTATAGAAAAGGCAATCCCTGGCGCACTTAAAATTTGCGACAGTAAAAAATTATTTTGTGAGAAATTTACTATAGAAAAGGCAATCCCTGGGATATTTAAAATTTGCGACAGTAGAAAATTATTTTTTGAATAATTTACTACAGAAAAGGCAATCCCTGGCGTAATTAAAATTTGCGACAGTAAAAAATTATTTTTTGTATAATTTACTATAGGAAAGGCAATCCCTGGCGTAATTAAAATTTGCGACAGTAGAAAATTATTTTTTGAATAATTTACTATAGAAAAGGCAATCCCTGGCGCAATTAAAGTTTGCGACAGTAGAAAATTATTTTTTGAATAATTTACTATAGAAAAGGCAATCCCTGGCGCACTTAAAATTTGCGACAGTAAAAAATTATTTTGTGAGAAATTTACTATAGAAAAGGCAATCCCTGGGATATTTAAAATTTGCGACAGTAGAAAATTATTTTTTGAATAATTTACTATAGAAAAGGCAATCCCTGGCGTAATTAAAATTTGCGACAGTATAAAATTATTTTTTGAATAATTTACTATAGAAAAGGCAATCCCTGGCGCAATTAAAATTTGCGACAGTAAAAAATTATTTTTTGAATAATTTACTATAGAAAAGGCAATCCCTGGCGTAATTAAAATTTGCGACAGTATAAAATTATTTTTTGAATAATTTACTGTAGAAAAGGCAATCCCTGGCGCAATTAAAATTTGCGACAGTAGAAAATTATTTTTTGAAAAATTTACTGTAGAAAAGGCAATCCCTGGCGCAATTAAAATTTGCGACAGTAGAAAATTATTTTTTGAATAATTTACTATAGAAAAGGCAATCCCTGGCGTAATTAAAATTTGCGACAGTATAAAATTATTTTTTGAATAATTTACTATAGAAAAGGCAATCCCTGGCGTAATTAAAATTTTCGACAGTAAAAAATTAATGTTTTGAAAAATTTACTGTAGAAAAGGCAATCCCTGGCGCAATTAAAATTTGCGACAGTAGAAAATTATTTTTTGAATAATTTACTGTAGAAAAGGCAATCCCTGGCGCAATTAAAATTTGCGAAAGTAGAACATTATTTTTTGAAAAATTTACTGTAGAAAAGGCAATCCCTGGCGCAATTAAAATTTGCGACAGTAGAAAATTATTTTTTGAATAATTTACTATAGAAAAGGCAATCCCTGGCGTAATTAAAATATGCGACAGTAGAAAATTATTTTTTGAATAATTTACTATAGAAAAGGCAATCCCTGGCGCAATTAAAATTTGCGACAGTAGAAAATTATTTTTTGAATAATTTACTATAGAAAAGGCAATTCCTGGCGTAATTAAAATTTGCGACAGTAAAAAATTATTTTTTGAATAATTTACTATAGAAAAGGCAATCCCTGGCGTAATTTAAATTTGCGACAGTAGAAAATTATTTTTTGAATAATTTACTATAAAAAAGGCAATCCCTGGCGCAATTAAAATTTGCGACAGTAGAAAATTATTTTTTGAATAATTTACTATAGAAAAGGCAATCCCAGGCGCAATTAAAATTTGCGACAGTAGAAAATTATTTTTTGAATAATTTACTATAGAAAAGGCAATCCCTGGCGCACTTAAAATTTGCGACAGTAAAAAATTATTTTGTGAGAAATTTACTATAGAAAAGGCAATCCCTGGGATATTTAAAATTTGCGACAGTAGAAAATTATTTTTTGAATAATTTACTATAGAAAAGGCAATCCCTGGCGCAATTAAAATTTGCGACAGTAAAAAATTATTTTTTGAATAATTTACTATAGAAAAGGCAATCCCTGGCGTAATTAAAATTTGCGACAGTAGAAAATTATTTTTTGAATAATTTACTATAGAAAAGGCAATCACTGGCGCAATTAAAATTTGCGACAGTAGAAAATTATTTTTTGAATAATTTACTATAGAAAAGGCAATCCCTGGCGCACTTAAAATTTGCGACAGTAAAAAATTATTTTGTGAGAAATTTACTATAGAAAAGGCAATCCCTGGGATATTTAAAATTTGCGACAGTAGACAATTATTTTTTGAATAATTTACTATAGAAAAGGCAATCCCTGGCGTAATTAAAATTTGCGACAGTATAAAATTATTTTTTGAATAATTTACTATAGAAAAGGTAATCCCTGGCGCACTTAAAATTTGCGACAGTAAAAAATTATTTTTTGAATAATTTACTATAGAAAAGGCAATCCCTGGCGTAATTAAAATTTGCGGCAGTTGAAAATTATTTTTTGAATAATTTACTATAGAAAAGGCAATCCCTGGCGCAATTAAAATTTGCAACAGTAAAAAATTATTTTTTGAATAATTTACTATAGAAAAGGCAATCCCTGGCGTAATTAAAATTTGCGACAGTATAAAATTATTTTTTGAATAATTTACTGTAGAAAAGGCAATCCCTGGCGCAATTAAAAATTGCGACAGTAGAAAATTATTTTTTGAAAAATTTACTGTAGAAAAGGCAATCCCTGGCGCAATTAAAATTTGCGACAGTAGAAAATTATTTTTTGAATAATTTACTATAGAAAAGGCAATCCATGGCGTAATTAAAATTTGCGACAGTATAAAATTATTTTTTGAATAATTTACTATAGAAAAGGCAATCCCTGGCGTAATTAAAATTTTCGACAGTAAAAAATTAATGTTTTGAAAAATTTACTGTAGAAAAGGCAATCCCTGGCGCAATTAAAATTTGCGACAGTAGAAGATTATTTTTTGAATAATTTACTGTAGAAAAGGCAATCGCTGGCGCAATTAAAATTTGCGACAGTAGAAAATTATTTTTTGAAAAATTTACTGTAGAAAAGGCAATCCCTGGCGCAATTAAAATTTGCGACAGTAGAAAATTATTTTTTGAATAATTTACTATAGAAAAGGCAATCCCTGGCGCACTTAAAATTTGCGACAGTAAAAAATTATTTTGTGAGAAATTTACTATAGAAAAGGCAATCCCTGGGATATTTAAAATTTGCGACAGTAGAAAATTATTTTTTGAATAATTTACTATAGAAAAGGCAATGCCTGGCGTAATTAAAATTTGCGACAGTAGAAAATTATTTTTTGAATAATTTACTATAGAAAAGGCAATCCCTGGCGCAATTAAAATTTGCGACAGTAAAAAATTATTTTTTGCGAAATTTACTATAGAAAAGGCAATCCCTGGCGCACTTAAAATTTGCGACAGTAAAAAATTATTTTTTGAATAATTTACTATAGAAAAGGCAATCCCTGGCGTAATTAAAATTTGCGACAGTAAAAAATTATTTTTTGAATAATTTACTATAGAAAAGGCAATCCCTGGCGTAATTAAAATTTGCGACAGTAAAAAATTATTTTTTGAATAATTTACTATAGAAAAGGCAATCCCTGGCGCACTTAAAATTTGCGACAGTAGAAAATTATTTTTTGAATAATTTACTATAGAAAAGGCAATCCCTGGCGTATTTAAAATTTGCGACAGTAAAAAATTATTTTTTGAATAATTTACTATAGAAAAGGCAATCCCTGGCGTATTTAAAATTTGCGACAGTAGAAAATTATTTTTTGAATAATTTATTATAGAAAAGGCAATCCCTGGGATATTTAAAATTTGCGACAGTAAAAAATTATTTTTTGAATGATTTACTATAGAAAAGGCAATCCCTGGCGTAATTAAAATTTGCGACAGTAAAAAATTATTTTTTGAATAATTTACTATAGAAAAGGCAATCCCTGGCGCAATTAAAATTTGCGACAGTAGAAAATTATTTTTTGAATAATTTACTATAGAAAAGGCAATCCCTGGCGTAATTAAAATTTGCGACAGTAAAAAATTATTTTTTGAATAATTTACTATAGAAAAGGCAATCCCTGGCGCAATTAAAATTTGCGACAGTAGAAAATTATTTTTTGAATAATTTACTACAGAAAAGGCAATCCCTGGCGCACTTAAAATTTGCGACAGTAAAAAATTATTTGTTGCAAAATTTACTATAGAAAAGGCAATCCCTGGCGCACTTAAAATTTGCGACAGTAAAAAATTATTTTTTGAATAATTTACTAAAGAAAAGGCAATCCCTGGCGTAATTAAAATTTGCGACAGTATAAAATTATTTTTTGAATAATTTACTATAGAAAAGGCAACCACTGGCGCAATTAAAATTTGCGACAGTAGAAAATTATTTTTTGAATAATTTACTATAGAAAAGGCAATACCTGGCGTAATTAAAATTTGCGACAGTAGAAAATTTTTTTTTGATTAATTTACTATAGAAAAGGCAATCCCTGGCGTAATTAAAATTTGCGACAGTATAAAATTATTTTTTGAATAATTTACTATAGAAAAGGCAATCCCTGGCGCAATTAAAATTTGCGACAGTTGAAAATTATTTTTTGAATAATTTACTATAGAAAAGGCAATCCCTGGCGTAATTAAGATTTGCGACAGTAAAAAATTATTTTTTGAATAATTTACTATAGAAAAGGCAATCCGTGGGATATTTAAAATTTGCGACAGTAAAAAATTATTTTTTGAATAATTTACTATAGAAAAGGCAATCCCTGGCGTAGTTAAAATTTGCGACAGAAAAAAATTATTTTTTGAATAATTTACTATAGAAAAGCCAATCCCTGGCGTAATTAAAATTTGCGACAGTAGAAAATTATTTTTTGAATAATTTACTATAGAAAAGGCAATCCCAGGCGCACTTAAAATTTGCGACAGTAAAAAATTATTTTTTGAGTAATTTACTGTAGAAAAGGCAATCCCTGGCGCACTTAAAATTTTCGACAGTAAAAAATTATTTTTTGAATAATTTACTATAGAAAAGGCAATCCCTGGCGCAATTAAAATTTGCGACAGTAGAAAATTATTTTTTGAATAATTTTCTATACAAAAGGCAATCCCTGGCGTAATTAAAATTTGCGACAGTAAAAAATTATTTTTTGAATAATTTACTATAGAAAAGGCAATCCCTGGCGCACTTAAAATTTGCGACAGTAAAAAATTATTTTTTGAATAATTTACTATAGAAAAGGCAATCCCTGGCGTAATTAAAATTTGCGACAGTATAAAATTATTTTTTGAATAATTTACTATAGAAAACGCAATCCCTGTCGCAATTAAAAGTTGCGACAGTAAGAAATTATTTTTTGAATAATTTACTATAGAAAAGGCAATCCCTGGCGTAATTAAAATTTGCGACAGTAAAAATTTTTTTTGAATAATTTACTATAGAAAAGGCAATCCCTGGCGCAATTAAAATTTGCGACAGTTGAAAATTATTTTTTGAATAATTTACTATAGAAAAGGCAATCCCTGGCGTAATTAAAATTTTCGACAGTAAAAAATTAATATTTTGAAAAATTTACCGTAAAAAAAAGCAATCCCTGGCGCAATTAAAATTTGCGACAGTAGAAAATTATTTTTTGAATAATTTACTGTAGAAAAGGCAATCCCTGGCGCAATTAAAATTTGCGACAGTAGAAAATTATTTTTTGAAAAATTTACTGTAGAAAAGGCAATCCCTGGCGCAATTAAAATTTGCGACAGTAGAAAATTATTTTTTGAATAATTTACTATAGAAAAGGCAATCCCTGGCGCACTTAAAATTTGCGACAGTAAAAAATTATTTTGTGAGAAATTTACTATAGAAAAGGCAATCCCTGGCGCACTTAAAATTTGCGACAATAGAAAATTATTTTTTGAAAAATTTACTATAGAAAAGGCAATCCCTGGTGTAATTAAAATTTGCGACAGTATAAAATTATTTTTTGAATAATTTACTATAGAAAAGGCAATCCCTGGCGCAGTTAAAATTTGCGAGAGTATAAAATTATTTTTTGAATAATTTACTATAGAAAAGGCAGTCCCTGGCGCAATTAAAATTTGCGACAGTTGAAAATTATTTTTTGAATAATTTACTATAGAAAAGGCAATCCCTGGCGCAATTAAAATTTGCGACAGTAAAAAATTATTTTTTGCAAAATTTTCTATAGAAAAGGCAATCCCTGGCGCACTTAAAATTTGCGACAGTAAAAAATTATTTTGTGAGAAATTTACAAAAAAAAGGCAATCCCTGGCGCACTTAAAATTTGCGACAGTAGAAAATTATTTTTTGAAAAATTTACTATAGAAAAGGCAATCCCTGGCGTAATTAAAATTTGCGACAGTATAAAATTATTTTTTGAATAATTTACTATAGAAAAGGCAATCCCTGGCGTAATTAAAATTTGCGACAGTATAAAATTATTTTTTGAATAATTTACTATAGAAAGGCAATCCCTGGCGTAATTAAAATTTGCGACAGTATAAAATTATTTTTTGAATAATTTACTATAGAAAAGGCAATCCCTGGCGTAATTAAAATTTGCGACAGTATAAAATTATTTTTTGAATAATTTACTATAGAAAGGCAATCCCTGGCGCAATTAAAATTTGCGACAGTTGAAAATTATTTTTTGAATAATTTACTATAGAAAAGGCAATCCCTGACCTAATTAAAATTTTCGACAGTAAAAAATTAATATTTTGAAAAATTTACTGTAGAAAAGGCAATCCCTGGCGCAATTAAAATTTGCGACAGTAGAAAATTATTTTTTGAATAATTTACTGTAGAAAAGGCAATCCCTGGCGCAACTAAAATTTGCGACAGTAGAAAATTATTTTTTGAAAAATTTACTTCAGAAAAGGCAATCCCTGGCGCAATTAAAATTTGCGACAGTAGAAAATTATTTTTTGAATAATTTACTATAGAAAAGGCAATCCCTGGCGCACTTAAAATTTGCGACAGTAAAAAATTATTTTGTGAGAAATTTACTATAGAAAAGGCAATCCCTGGGATATTTAAAATTTGCGACAGTAGAAAATTATTTTTTGAATAATTTACTATAGAAAAGGCAATCCCTGGCGCAATTAAAATTTGCGACAGTAGAAAATTATTTTTTGAATAATTTACTATAGAAAAGGCAATCCCTGGCGTAATTAAAATTTGCGACAGTAAAAAATTATTTTTTGAATAATTTACTATAGAAAAGGCAATCCCTGGCGTAATTAAAATTTGCGACAGTAGAAAATTATTTTTTGAATAATTTACTATAGAAAAGGCAATCCCTGGCGTAATTAAAATTTGCGACAGTTGAAAATTATTTTTTGAATAATTTACTATAGAAAAGGCAATCCCTGGCGTAATTAAAATTTGCGACAGTATAAAATTATTTTTTGAATAATTTACTGTAGAAAAGGCAATCCCTGGCGTAATTAAAATTTGCGACAGTAGAAAATTATTTTTTAAATAATTTACTATAGAAAAGGCAATCCCTGGCGCAATTAAAATTTGCGACGGTAGAAAATTATTTTTTGAATAATTTACTATAGAAAAGGCAATCCCTGGCGCAATTAAAATTTGCGACAGTAGAAAATTATTTTTTGAATAATTTACTATAGAAAAGGCAATCCCTGGCGTAATTAAAATTTGCGACAGTATAAAATTATTTTTTGAATAATTTACTATAGAAAAGGCAATCCCTGGCGTAATTAAAATTTGCGACAGTAGAAAATTATTTTTTGAATAATTTACTATAGAAAAGGCAATCCCTGGCGCAATTAAAATTTGCGACAGTAGAAAATTATTTTTTGAATAATTTACTATAGAAAAGGCAATCCCTGGCGCACTTAAAATTTGCGACAGTAAAAAATTATTTTGTGAGAAATTTACTATAGAAAAGTCAATCCCTGGGATATTTAAAATTTGCGACAGTAGAAAATTATTTTTTGAATAATTTACTATAGAAAAGGCAATCCCTGGCGTAATTAAAATTTGCGACTGTAGAAAATTATTTTTTGAATAATTTACTATAGAAAAGGCAATCCCAGGCGTAGTTAAAATTTGCGACAGTAGAAAATTATTTTTTGAATAATTTACTATAGAAAAGGCAATCCTTGGCGCAATTAAAATTTGCGACAGTAGAAAATTATTTTTTGAATAATTTACTATAGAAAAGGCAATCCCTGGCGCAATTAAAATTTGCGACAGTAGAAAATTATTTTTTGAATAATTTACTATAGAAAAGGCAATACCTGGCGCAATTAAAATTTGCGACAGTAGAAAATTATTTTTTGAATAATTTACTATAGAAAAGGCAATCCCTGGCGTAATTAAAATTTGCGACAGTTGAAAATTATTTTTTGAATAATTTACTATAGAAAAGGCAATCCCTGGCGTAATTAAAATTTGCGACAGTACAAAATTATTTTTTGAATAATTTACTATAGAAAAGGCAATCCCTGGCGTAATTAAAATTTGCGACAGTAGAAAATTATTTTTTGAATAATTTACTATAGAAAAGGCAATCCCTGCCGCAATTAAAATTTGCGACAGTAGAAAATTATTTTTTGAATAATTTACTATAGAAAAGGCAATCCCTGGCGCACTTAAAATTTGCGACAGTAAAAAATTATTTTGTGAGAAATTTACTATAGAAAAGGCAATCCCTGGGATATTTAAAATTTGCGACAGTAGAAAATTATTTTTTGAATAATTTACTATAGAAAAGTCAATCCCTGGCGTAATTAAAATTTGCGACAGTATAAAATTATTTTTTGAATAATTTACTATAGAAAAGGCAATCCCTGGCACACTTAAAATTTGCGACAGTAAAAAAATATTTTTTGAATAATTTACTATAGAAAAGGCAATCCCTGGCGTATTTAAAATTTGCGACAGTTGAAAATTATTTTTTGAATAATTTACTATAGAAAAGGCAATCCCTGGCGCACTTAAAATTTGCTACAGTAAACAATTATTTTGTGAGAAATTTACTATAGAAAAGGCAATCCCTGGCGCACTTAAAATTTGCGACAGTAAAAAATTATTTTGTGAGAAATTTACTATAGAAAAGGCAATCCCTGGGATATTTAAAATTTTCGACAGTAGAAAATTATTTTTTGAATAATTTACTATAGAAAAGGCAATCCCTGGCGTAATTAAAATTTGCGACAGTATAAAATTATTTTTTGAATAATTTACTATAGAAAAGGCAATCCCTGGCGCACTTAAAATTTGCGACAGTAAAAAATTATTTTTTGAATAATTTACTATAGAAAAGGCAATCCCTGGCGTAATTAAAATTTGCGACAGTTGAAAATTATTTTTTGAATAATTTACTACAGAAAAGGCAATCCCTAGCGCACTTAAAATTTGCGACAGTAAAAAATTATTTTGTGAGAAATTTATTATAGAAAAGGCAATCCCTGGGATATTTAAAATTTGCGACAGTAGAAAATTATTTTTTGAATAATTTACTATAGAAAAGGCAATACCTGGCGTAATTAAAATTTGCGACAGTAGAAAATTATTTTTTGAATAATTTACTATAGAAAAGGCAATCCCTGGCGCAATTAAAATTTGCGACAGTAGAAAATTATTTTTTGAATAATTTACAATAGAAAAGGCAATCACTGGCGCAATTAAAATTTGCGACGGTAAAAAATTATTTTGTGAGAATTTTACTATAGAAAAGGCAATCCCTGGGATATTTAAAATTTGCGACAGTAGAAAATTATTTTTTGAATAATTTACTATAGAAAAGGCAATCCCTGGCGTAATTAAAATTTGCGACAGTATAAAATTATTTTTTGAATAATTTAGTATAGAAAAGGCAATCCCTGGCGCACTTAAAATTTGCGACAGTAAAAAATTATTTTGTGAGAAATTTACTATAGAAAAGGCAATCCCTGGGATATTTAAAATTTGCGACAGTAGAAAATTATTTTTTGAATAATTTACTATAGAAAAGGCAATCCCGGGCGCAATTAAAATTTGCGACAGTATAAAATTATTTTTTGAATAATTTACTATAGAAAAGGCAATCCCTGGCGCACTTAAAATTTGCGACAGTATAAAATTATTTTTTGAATAATTTACTATAGAAATGGCAATCCCTGGCGCAATTAAAATTTGCGACAGTTGAAAATTATTTTTTGAATAATTTACTATAGAAAAGGCAATCCCTGGCCTAATTAAAATTTTCGACAGTAAAAAATTAATATTTTGAAAAATTTACTGTAGAAAAGGCAATCCCTGGCGCAATTAAAATTTGCGACAGTAGAAAATTATTTTTTGAATAATTTACTGTAGAAAAGGCAATCCCTGGCGCAATTAAAATTTGCGACAGTAGGAAATTATTTTTTGAAAAATTTACTGTAGAAAAGGCAATCCCTGGCGCAATTAAAATTTGCGAAAGTAGAAAATTATTTTTTGAATATTTTACTATAGAAAAGGCAATCCCTGGCGCACTTAAAATTTGCGACAGTAAAAAATTATTTTGTGAGAAATTTACTATAGAAAAGGCAATCCCTGGGATATTTAAAATTTGCGACAGTAGAAAATTATTTTTTGAATAATTTACTATAGAAAAGGCAATCCCTGGCGCAATTAAAATTTGCGACAGTAGAAAATTATTTTTTGAATAATTTACTATAGAAAAGGCAATCCCTGGCGTAATTAAAATTTGCGACAGTAAAAAATTATTTTTTGAATAATTTACTATAGAAAAGGCAATCCCTGGCGTAATTAAAATTTGCGACAGTAGAAAATTATTTTTTGAATAATTTACTATAGAAAAGGCAATCCCTGGCGTAATTAAAATTTGCGACAGTAGAAAATTATTTTTTGAATAATTTACTATAGAAAAGGCAATCCCTGGCGTAATTAAAATTTGCGACAGTATAAAATAATTTTTTGAATAATTTACTGTAGAAAAGGCAATCCCTGGCGTAATTAAAATTTGCGACAGTAGAAAATTATTTTTTGAATAATTTACTATAGAAAAGGCAATCCCTGGCGCAATTAAAATTTGCGACGGTAGAAAATTAGTTTTTGAATAATTTACTATAGAAAAGGCAATCCCTGGCGCAATTAAAATTTGCGACAGTAGAAAATTATTTTTTGAATAATTTACTATAGAAAAGGCAATCCCTGGCGTAATTAAAATTTGCGACAGTTGAAAATTATTTTTTGAATAATTTACTATAGAAAAGGCAATCCCTGGCGTAATTAAAATTTGCGACAGTATAAAATTATTTTTTGAATAATTTACTATAGAAAAGGCAATCCCTGGCGTAATCAAAATTTGCGACAGTAGAAAATTATTTTTTGAATAATATACTATAGAAAAGGCAATCCCTGGCGCAATTAAAATTTGCGACAGTAGAAAATTATTGTTTGAATAATTTACTATAGAAAAGGCAATCCCTGGCGCACTTAAAATTTGCGACAGTAAAAAATTATTTTGTGAGAAATTTACTATAGAAAAGGCAATCCCTGGGATATTTAAAATTTGCGACAGTAGAAAATTATTTTTTGAATAATTTACTATAGAAAAGGCAATCCCTGGCGTAATTAAAATTTGCGACAGTAGAAAATTATTTTTTGAATAATTTACTATAGAAAAGGCAATCCCAGGCGTAGTTAAAATTTGCGACAGTAGAAAATTATTTTTTGAATAATTTACTATAGAAAAGGCAATCCTTGGCGCAATTAAAATTTGCGACAGTAGAAAATTATTTTTTGAATAATTTACTATAGAAAAGGCAATCCCTGGCGCAATTAAAATTTGCGACAGTAGAAAATTATTTTTTGAATAATTTACTATAGAAAAGGCAATACCTGGCGCAATTAAAATTTGCGACAGTAGAAAATTATTTTTTGAATAATTTACTATATAAAAGGCAATCCCTGGCGCAATTAAAATTTGCGACAGTTGAAAATTATTTTTTGAATAATTTACTATAGAAAAGGCAATCCCTGGCGTAATTAAAATTTGCGACTGTAGAAAATTATTTTTTGAATAATTTACTATAGAAAAGGCAATCCCTGCCGCAATTAAAATTTGCGACAGTAGAAAATTATTTTTTGAATAATTTACTATAGAAAAGGCAATCCCTGGCGCACTTAAAATTTGCGACAGTAAAAAATTATTTTGTGAGAAATTTACTATAGAAAAGGCAATCCCTGGGATATTTAAAATTTGCGACAGTAGAAAATTATTTTTTGAATAATTTACTATAGAAAAGGCAATCCCTGGCGTAATTAAAATTTGCGACAGTATAAAATTATTTTTTGAATAATTTACTATAGAAAAGGCAATCCCTGGCGCAATTAAAATTTGCGACAGTTGAAAATTATTTTTTGAATAATTTACTATAGAAAAGGCAATCCCTGGCGTAATTAAGATTTGCGACAGTAAAAAATTATTTTTTGAATAATTTACTATAGAAAAGGCAATCCCTGGGATATTTAAAATTTGCGACAGTAAAAAATTATTTTTTGAATAATTTACTATAGAAAAGGCAATCCCTGGCGTAATTAAAATTTGCGACAGTAAAAAATTATTTTTTGAATAATTTACTATAGAAAAGCCAATCCCTGGCGTAATTAAATTTTGCGACAGTAGAAAATTATTTTTTGAATAATTTACTATAGAAAAGGCAATCCCTGGCGCACTTAAAATTTGCGACAGTAAAAAATTATTTTTTGCAAAATTTACTATAGAAAAGGCAATCCCTGGCGCACTTAAAATTTGCGACAGTAAAAAATTATTTTTTGAATAATTTACTATAGAAAAGGCAATCCCTGGCGTAATTAAAATTTGCGACAGTTGAAAATTATTTTTTGAATAATTTACTATAGAAAAGGCAATCCCTGGCGCAATTAAAATTTGCGACAGTAAAAAATTATTTTTTGCAAAATTTACTATAGAAAAGGCAATCCCTGGCGTAATTAAAATTTGCGACAGTATAAAATTATTTTTTGAATAATTTACTGTAGAAAAGGCAATCCCTGGCGCACTTAAAATTTTCGACAGTAAAAAATTATTTTTTGAATAATTTACTATAAAAAAGGCAATCCCTGGCGCAATTAAAATTTGCGACAGTAGAAAATTATTTTTTGAATAATTTACTATACAAAAGGCAATCCCTGGCGTAATTAAAATTTGCGACAGTAAAAAATTAGTTTTTGAATAATTTACTATAGAAAAGGCAATCCCTGGCGCACTTAAAATTTGCGACAGTAAAAAATTATTTTTTGAATAATTTACTATAGAAAAGGCAATCCCTGGCGTAATTAAAATTTGCGACAGTATAAAATTATTTTTTGAATAATTTACTATAGAAAAGGCAATCCCTGGCGCAATTAAAAGTTGCGACAGTAAGAAATTATTTTTTGAATAATTTACTATAGAAAAGGCAATCCCTGGCGTAATTAAAATTTGCGACAGTAAAAATTTTTTTTTGAATAATTTACTATAGAAAAGGCAATCCCTGGCGCAATTAAAATTTGCGACAGTTGAAAATTATTTTTTGAATAATTTACTATAGAAAAGGCAATCCCTGGCGTAATTAAAATTTTCGACAGTAAAAAATTAATATTTTGAAAAATTTACCGTAAAAAAAAGCAATCCCTGGCGCAATTAAAATTTGCGACAGTAGAAAATTATTTTTTGAATAATTTACTGTAGAAAAGGCAATCCCTGGCGCAATTAAAATTTGCGACAGTAGAAAATTATTTTTTGAAAAATTTACTGTAGAAAAGGCAATCCCTGGCGCAATTAAAATTTGCGACAGTAGAAAATTATTTTTTGAATAATTTACTATAGAAAAGGCAATCCCTGGCGCACTTAAAATTTGCGACAGTAAAAAATTATTTTGTGAGAAATTTACTATAGAAAAGGCAATCCCTGGCGCACTTAAAATTTGCGACAATAGAAAATAATTTTTTGAAAAATTTACTATAGAAAAGGCAATCCCTGGCGTAATTAAAATTTGCGACAGTATAAAATTATTTTTTGAATAATTTACTATAGAAAAGGCAATCCCTGGCGCAATTAAAATTTGCGACAGTAAAAAATTATTTTTTGCAAAATTTTCTATAGAAAAGGCAATCCCTGGCGCACTTAAAATTTGCGACAGTAAAAAATTATTTTGTGAGAAATTTACTATAGAAAAGGCAATCCCTGGCGCACTTAAAATTTGCGACAGTAAAAAATTATTTTTTGAAAAATTTACTATAGAAGAGGCAATCCCTGGCGTAATTAAAATTTGCGACAGTATAAAATTATTTTTTGAATAATTTACTATAGAAAAGGCAATCCCTGGCGCAATTAAAATTTGCGACAGTAGAAAATTATTTTTTGAATAATTTACTATAGAAAAGGCAATCCCTGGCGCACTTAAAATTTGCGACAGTAAAAAATTATTTTGTGAGAAATTTACTATAGAAAAGGCAATCCCTGGCGCACTTAAAATTTGCGACAATAGAAAATAATTTTTTGAAAAATTTACTATAGAAAAGGCAATCCCTCGCGTAATTAAAATTTGCGACAGTATAAAATTATTTTTTGAATAATTTACTATAGAAAAGGCAATCCCTGGCGTAATTAAAATTTGCGAGAGTATAAAATTATTTTTTGAATAATTTACTATAGAAAAGGCAATCCCTGGCGCAATTAAAATTTGCGACAGTAGAAAATTATTTTTTGAAAAATTTACTGTAGAAAAGGCAATCCCTGGCGTAATTAAAATTTGCGACAGTAGAAAATTATTTTTTGAATAATTTACTATAGAAAAGGCAATCCCTGGCGCACTTAAAATTTGCGACAGTAAAAAATTATTTTGTGAGAAATTTACTATAGAAAAGGCAATCCCTGGCGCACTTAAAATTTGCGACAATAGAAAATTATTTTTTGAAAAATTTACTATAGAAAAGGCAATTCCTGGCGTAATTAAAATTTGCGACATTATAAAATTATTTTTTGAATAATTTACTATAGAAAAGGCAATCCCTGGCGTAATTAAAATTTGCGACAGTAGAAAATTATTTTTTGAATAATTTACTATAGAAAAGGCAATCCCTGGCGCAATTAAAATTTGCGACAGTTGAAAATTATTTTTTGAATAATTTACTATAGAAAAGGCAATCCCTGGCGTAATTAAAATTTGCGACAGTTGAAAATTATTTTTTGAATAATTTACTATAGAAAAGGCAATCCCTGGCGTAATTAAAATTTGCGACAGTATAAAATTATTTTTTGAATAATTTACTATAGAAAAGGCAATCCCTGGCGTAATTAAAATTTGCGACAGTAGAAAATTATTTTTTGAATTATTTACTATAGAAAAGGCAATCCCTGCCGCAATTAAAATTTGCGACAGTAGAAAATTATTTTTTGAATAATTTACTATAGAAAAGGCAATCCCTGGCGCACTTAAAATTTGCGACAGTAAAAAATTATTTTGTGAGAAATTTACTATAGATAAGGCAATCCCTGGGATATTTAAAATTTGCGACAGTAGAAAATTATTTTTTGAATAATTTACTATAGAAAAGGCAATCCCTGGCGCACTTAAAATTTGCGACAGTAAACAATTATTTTGTGAGAAATTTACTATAGAAAAGGCAATCCCTGGCGCACTTAAAATTTGCGACAGTAAAAAATTATTTTGTGAGAAATTTACTATAGAAAAGGCAATCCCTGGGATATTTAAAATTTGCGACAATAGAAAACTATTTTTTGAATAATTTACTATAGAAAAGGCAATCCCTGGCGTAATTAAAATTTGCGACAGTATAAAATTATTTTTTGAATAATTTACTATAGAAAAGGCAATCCCTGGCGCAATTAAAATTTGCGACAGTTGAAAATTATTTTTTGAATAATTTACTATAGAAAAGGTAATCCCTGGCGTAATTAAGATTTGCGACAGTAAAAAATTATTTTTTGAATAATTTACTATAGAAAAGGCAATCCCTGGGATATTTAAAATTTGCGACAGTAAAAAATTATTTTTTGAATAATTTACTATAGAAAAGGCAATCCCTGGCGTAATTAAAATTTGCGACAGTAAAAAATTATTTTTTGAATAATTTACTATAGAAAAGGCAATCCCTGGCGTAATTAAAATTTGCGACAGTATAAAATTATTTTTTGAATAATTTACTATAGAAAAGGCAATCCCTGGCGTAATTAAAATTTGCGAGAGTATAAAATTATTTTTTGAAAAATTTACTATAGAAAAGGCAATCCCTGGCGCAATTAAAATTTGCGACAGTTGAAAATTATTTTTTGAATAATTTACTATAGAAAAGGCAATCCCTGGCGTAATTAAAATTTGCGACAGTATAAAATTATTTTTTGAATAATTTACTATAGAAAAGGCAATCCCTGGCACACTTAAAATTTGCGACAGTAAAAAAATATTTTTTGAATAATTTACTATAGAAAAGGCAATCCCTGGCGTATTTAAAATTTGCGACAGTTGAAAATTATTTTTTGAATAATTTACTATAGAAAAGGCAATCCCTGGCGCACTTAAAATTTGCGACAGTAAACAATTATTTTGTGAGAAATTTACTATAGAAAAGGCAATCCCTGGCGCACTTAAAATTTGCGACAGTAAAAAATTATTTTGTGAGAAATTTACTATAGAAAAGGCAATCCCTGGGATATTTAAAATTTGCGACAGTAGAAAATTATTTTTTGAATAATTTACTATAGAAAAGGCAATCCCTGGCGTAATTAAAATTTGCGACAGTATAAAATTATTTTTTGAATAATTTACTATAAAAAAGGCAATCCCTGGCGCAATTAAAATTTGCGACAGTTGAAAATTATTTTTTGAATAATTTACTATAGAAAAGGCAATCCCTGGCGTAATTAAGATTTGCGACAGTAAAAAATTATTTTTTGAATAATTTACTATAGAAAAGGCAATCCCTGGGTTATTTAAAATTTGCGACAGTAAAAAATTATTTTTTGAATAATTTACTATAGAAAAGGCAATCCCTGGCGTAATTAAAATTTGCGACAGTAAAAAATTATTTTTTGAATAATTTACTATAGAAAAGCCAATCCCTGGCGTAATTAAAATTTGCGACAGTAGAAAATTATTTTTTGAATAGTTTACTATAGAAAAGGCAATCCCTGGCGCACTTAAAATTTGCGACAGTAAAAAATTATTTTTTGCAAAATTTACTATAGAAAAGGCAATCCCTGGCGCACTTAAAATTTGCGACAGTAAAAAATTATTTTTTGAATAATTTACTATAGAAAAGGCAATCCCTGGTGTTATTAAAATTTGCGACAGTTGAAAATTATTTTTTGAATAATTTACTATAGAAAAGGCAATCCCTGGCGCAATTAAAATTTGCGACATTAAAAAATTATTTTTTGCAAAATTTACTATAGAAAAGGCAATCCCTGGCGTAATTAAAATTTGCGACAGTATAAAATTATTTTTTGAATAGTTTACTGTAGAAAAGGCAATCCCTGGCGCACTTAAAATTTTCGACAGTAAAAAATTATTTTTTGAATAATTTACTATAGAAAAGGCAATCCCTGGCGCAATTAAAATTTGCGACAGTAGAAAATTATTTTTTGAATAATTTACTATACAAAAGGCAATCCCTGACGTAATTAAAATTTGCGACAGTAAAAAATTAGTTTTTGAATAATTTACTATAGAAAAGGCATTCCCTGGCGCACTTAAAATTTGCGACAGTAAAAAATTATTTTTTGAATAATTTACTATAGAAAAGGCAATCCCTGGCGTAATTAAAATTTGCGACAGTATAAAATTATTTTTTGAATAATTTACTATAGAAAAGGCAATCCCTGGCGCAATTAAAAGTTGCGACAGTAAGAAATTATTTTTTGAATAATTTACTATAGAAAAGGCAATCCCTGGCGTAATTAAAATTTGCGACAGTAAAAATTTTTTTTTGAATAATTTACTATAGAAAAGGCAATCCCTGGCGCAATTAAAATTTGCGACAGTTGAAAATTATTTTTTGAATAATTTACTATAGAAAAGGCAATCCCTGGCGTAATTAAAATTTTCGACAGTAAAAAATTAATATTTTGAAAAATTTACCGTAAAAAAAATGCAATCCCTGGCGCAATTAAAATTTGCGACAGTAAAAAATTATTTTTTGAATAATTTACTGTAGAAAAGGCAATCCCTGGCGCAATTAAAATTTGCGACAGTAGAAAATTATTTTTTGAAAAATTTACTGTAGAAAAGGCAATCCCTGGCGTAATTAAAATTTGCGACAGTAGAAAATTATTTTTTGAATAATTTACTATAGAAAAGGCAATCCCTGGCGCACTTAAAATTTGCGACAGTAAAAAATTATTTTGTGAGAAATTTACTATAGAAAAGGCAATCCCTGGCGCACTTAAAATTTGCGACAATAGAAAATTATTTTTTGAAATATTTAATATAGAAAAGGCAATCCCTGGCGTAATTAAAATTTGCGACAGTATAAAATTATTTTTTGAATAATTTACTATAGAAAAGGCAATCCCTGGCGTAATTAAAATTTGCGAGAGTATAAAATTATTTTTTGAATAATTTACTATAGAAAAGGCAATCCCTGGCGCAATTAAAATTTGCGACAGTTGAAAATTATTTTTTGAATAATTTACTATAGAAAAGGCAATGTCTGGCGCAATTAAAATTTGCGACAGTAAAAAATTATTTTTTGCAAAATTTTCTATAGAAAAGGCAATCCCTGGCGCACTTAAAATTTGCGACAGTAAAAAATTATTTTGTGAGAAATTTACTATAGAAAAGGCAATCCCTGGCGCACTTAAAATTTACGACAGTAGAAAATTATTTTTTGAAAAATTTACTATAGAAAAGGCAATCCCTGGCGTAATTAAAATTTGCGACAGTATAAAATTATTTTTTGAATAATTTACTATAGAAAAGGCAATCCCTGGCGTAATTAAAATTTGCGACAGTATAAAATTATTTTTTGAATAATTTACTATAGAAAAGGCAATCCCTGGCGCAATTAAAATTTGCGACAGTTGAAAATTATTTTTTGAATAATTTACTATAGAAAAGGCAATCCCTGGCCTAATTAAAATTTTCGACAGTAAAAAATTAATATTTTGAAAAATTTACTGTAGAAAAGGCAATCCCTGGCGCAATTAAAATTTGCGACAGTAGAAAATTATTTTTTGAATAATTTACTGTAGAAAAGGCAATCCCTGGCGCAATTAAAATTTGCGACAGTAGAAAA